>SNQJ01S0031716.1:161652-171964 GCA_010110895.2 Picea sitchensis
TCACCATTCGCCATACAATATATACAATGTTTTTAGGTATTCCGTAGATACCAAAACCCTAATCCCTTAATCCAGGATTAATTTACAAATCAACTAAAAATAGCAAAATCCGCTAAAAATAGCAAAAACCGCCCAAAAACAAAATTCCGGGGCATTGCCCCGAACCCCATCGGCCCCAGGCTACCACCTGGTGCTGAACGTTGTGCGTAACCAGGGGGGGGCATACCTGCCCCCCCCTGGAACCCCCCTAGGAAGCACCCGACGCAATGGCAGAGCTCTAGGTGAAGGGATTGTTAGATGCAGTTGTCGTATCTGACGCACCCACACACACACACATGCAAAGAATATAACACATACCCAACATCTATGTCGCTAGAATATTTATTAACACCCTGGATAGGGGGGTCATGGCCATCACCCTCTTCTTCTCCAAATATTAGTGTATTGATCATTGTAGGGTTGAGACCAAATGATACCATATTATTATTAAAAATGTTGTTAGGTTCAAACCCTTTGATCTCTTCTGCAAACTTCAAATTAAACTATTCAAAGTAAGAGGCATATTCATCAATTTTGGGAATTTCTCTTAAGAGAATTTCACCCACTTTCCAAGGTAGAGGAATGAAGTTCTTTTCCTTCTCTCATAGAAAGCATGAAACCAAAACTTATACCACCTTGCCACTTCTATGATAAACAATTTGTTTGGCACATAATAAGGGAGGTATATAGGATTTTCATGAGAACAGAAAATCATAATGATGTTGTAGTTATCCATTTTCTCCAGAATTCCCTTTTTATCCAAAAATCTTGATGCTTCCAATGAAATCCTGGAAGTATCTTCCCCAAAAAGTATTTTCTTAAATTCAGAGACAAAATTATTATAAACTTCATAAAAATAATGGATAAATTTCTGCCTCCAGAGAGCTTGATACCACATAGTCACAGGGTCAATCTTTGAATTTACCCTTTTTCCAAGACTCGGAACTTTAAAAATATGACAATGCATGATAGAAAATACTATATAAGATGCCATATAAAAAAAAAAATTATCTTCTGAAATTCATCAACTGTGCAAAAATTTCATTTGATATGATATTTTTCCAATCAAAAACAACATTGTCATGAACTATAAAATATTAAATATACAGGGCCAATGGAGGAATTGTTGTTGTAGAATCTTCACCTGTAACTCTAGTAGAAAACCAAACAATTTATCAATATGGGTCCTTTAAATATCTAACATGGATTCTAGATAGGGCTTCTGGCATCATAGTAGGATCTTTTAGATATTCATGTAGAAGGTCGTTTCAATTATTTTTCCCTCCGAGAAAATTGTTCGCATCTTCTCCTCTATATGTTAAGTTTGACTCTGGTAGCTTTGACATTTTCTTGAAGACTGAAGGTGCCAATAAAACATGGGAGCCACATTTTGTATAGGAATGGTTCTTCTATTTTGGACAAACTTGTGAATGCACTGGGTGACAATATATTTGCACTCAAAAACCTCAAGGACACAACCAGCGAGAGTTATTCTCGACGTCCATAATTTATTATTATCTCTGTTTGGAAGTGTTGAATAATACCAATATATCCTCAACCAATGATGATTGGGATTTTCCCTGATGAGTATATTTAAGGTATCCCCGCATAAATTTTGTCTTCTTTCGTCCATCTTCAATAGGTTGAAAAACTTCTCCATAATGTCGCCCAAAATAGTGAAATAATATTTTACGTTAGATCCTTGATTGATAACATTAACCTAAAATAAATGATATTTTCCTCGATAGAAACATCATTAATAACAACCTTTTGAGAATTTAATTTAGCTGTTGAATTTGTAGAATTAACATTTAATTTGACACGAGAAGTGTGAAGAGGAAGGAAATGTCACATTGGCGTGGTGGAGTGGGAGATTTCAAATGAGAATTCATGTCCGTGAGTCCGTCATGATAGAAAAATGGTTAAGTATGGATGCTTTTCGGATGGACTTGTGAGGACAAGAGATACAAAGAAATGAAAATATGAGTTTCAAAGTATGCAAGTCCACGAGTCCATGAGATGAAAAATAAACTAAGTGTTTGGAAGAGTTCAAGAGAGAAAAGTGATATGTCGTGAGTCTGTGAGTCTGCCAACCTGCGAATGAAAAATAAACTAAGTATGGAAAAGGTGTAAGTCATGGAGGTAAGATACATAAATGAAAATTAAGGGAGGGAAACATACTTTGGGAAAAATACAAGTGTAGAATAATAAAAAGAAGGAAGAAGTTACAAGGTTCAATAGACTAATATGGCCTCAACTATGTTCACCCAGCTATTGGATGTGATGTCGATTTCCATCCCTTTGAATGAGCATCTCAATATAATGGACCTCACATCATCGATGGTCATAGATGAGATTGCATAATCGATCGTCCAAATCACCCAGTCCCTTCAAGAATGATATTCTGAGCCTGAGCATCAATTCTTGGAATTTGTGCAGAAGCTTAAGGGAACAATTTTGTATGTTACCAACATAATTCCATAAAGTAGTTGGCTCGAGGATGAGACATGTAATAGTGGTGGGGGCTTCTTGGCACCTAAATTTTTGGGTCCAGTTTTGTGCATGCACACAAATGAATGTTGTGCATGCTTATCCAGAATTTTTGCGGGTGCCTAAGAAGATGCATGAAAGAATTCCATAGTGTGCATATTGGACTAGGTTTTGTTACAAAACAGGCCAATTCTAAAGGTTGTAAAGGGTGCGTCGATCTGATTTTTTTCAGTTGCCCCTAGAAACTAAGAAGATGATCTCCAAAAGAAAGAAAGGAATCAACGTGATATCTCCTAGAATTATTGCTACCAACAACAAATGAAGATGTGGGGCGGCTAGAAGATGAGATAGCTAGGCAGTTAGGACTTTTCCTGATACATAGAACCTACGTGGATCCATGGAAGGTATCAGAAGCATGTGAGGCCATTAGATCAGGCAAGCGAGTGGAGCAGAATAGTGAAGGAAAACACTCCCCAGCAAAAAAATATATAAAAGAGAGCTCTCAGCTCATAAAAATGGTTGGCTAATTTATAAATGCATCATTCCCAAAGCTATGAGTTAGCCTATTGTAATCTTGTGTTGTATGGAGAAGTCTCTTGTGTCTTTATTTATCTGAATCTTAAATCTTAGTGCAAGGTGCATACTATTGTATTCCCACTATTTATATAGTAAAGAAATGAAGTTTTATGTTTGTTCAGCTTTTTTATTCAACATAATGTATATCTCTAATATGATGGAATACACCCAATAATAAATATATGGAATTTCTTTTCTATCATGTGTTTGTTATGAATAAGTAGCACATGTGCGTGTATAGTTTTAATTCTTAGTCCTTATTAGAATATTATACATGAGTTACATGGATTCCATTTACAGTACTATTTGGTATGTTTGATCCTCCATTCCACAGAAGACCTTATGGTCTTTGTGATCCTCTGCATCTCGGGTGAGACCTTCCCAAGCCTTGGTCGCGGATTGATATGTTGTTTCTTAGGGGGTTTTGTTGGACACACTTTGGACAAAACCTGGGTCTCAAACCACCTAGTGTTAAGAAGGTCAATGTGTGTATAAGCGTGTACTGAAACAATAACACTACACAACGCCAACACATGAGCTTCAATTTGTGCTTTATAACTACCATGTAATCAATGGATTTCACCCACAAGATTAAGGTTTTCCCTAAAAAAAGACTTCATCACGATTTGAAATATTTTTTTATATCAAAATCCTCTCAAAATAAAGCTACACCAATAATTTTATTGATATAAGACATTTTGTCAAATATTTGATATATATGAATTTCATCAAACACTTGCAATGCATACATTTCATTAAACACTTGACATGGATACTTGTGCCAATATTTTTTTTTCAAAGCTGAATTTTTATTTGAACTTAATCTTAACTTTTTAATCATTTTTATAATTATTTAAAGAAAAAAAATTAACTTAAAAATTATATATTAATATTCATATATATAAATATTAGTGTTTTCTTACCTTTTAAAAAACATTATTTTAAATAATAAAATCTAAAACAATTAAAACAAAATATTTATATATTATAAATAAAATTGGGTGAAACGCTAGAGGCTTCTGCTCTAGCTCTCAACGAATGATGGCAGCGCAGGTTTGTTCTTTCATGCATGTCTTCCCCTTCTAGTTAAAATGATTGATTTTTTTTCGGTCCACTAAATCTCTTTACATCCTGGTTCTATGACTCGTCTGGTTGGAGATAGCGCGAGGCTCAAGGTCAATGCTATTGGGAGATAACATCAAGTTCTCAGTACCCTTTTGGATCCGCTCCCTTGTAATGCTCGTACAATCTCGACCCCCAAGACAGGATGATATTGGAGGCATTGGATCGGACCGTGGACGGTTCTAGGATATCGAATGGAGTTTTTGCGTACAAATGGAGCACAATGAGTTAGATTTTGTATCTGACACTGTGGCCTCCGAGGATATTTTTTTTCGATGAAGGATTCTCCATCATGCAGCATTTAAATAAGGCCATTGATCTGGTTCTCCTTGAATCATTGGATCCATATTTCAATTTAAATCTTGAGATCGTCATTCCTCTCTAGGTCTCGCCTTCAATGAGGAGGGTTTACGTCCTCTCACCACTCTAGAAGATCGCATTCGAATGGGTTTGAATCTAAGGAAAAGGTGGTGGGTTTGAGAGGTGTTTCTCATGAATCATATTTACATGCAGGGAGGGTGGAGAAGAAATCCTCCTCTGTAGCTCTCAATGAAGATCGTTTTTCCTCCCCCTCGTCTATTGTGAATAAAGAAAGAAATTTCAAAAAATAAAAGTGTTGGAAAGTTTGAACAATAATGGTGGTAGGGGACTTTGGGAATATTTTACAAAAAAATTGCTTCCTCGTCAACGATTAAAGGATAGTTAGAAAGCAACTGGAAACCAGTGTTGGGGTATTTACCAATATTCCATACTTTGGCCAAAGGATGGCTCTATTTTTAGTTTCATTCGCAAGAGGATATGTTGGAAATCTTCAGTTGCTCGTTGGGTTGTGGACCTTCTTCCTTGTGTTGAAAGAGTGGTCAATATCTTTTGATCTCACCTAAGAGGTTATGTCCCCCACCAAGGTTTGGGTAATTTTACCAAACCTACCTCTGATTTTCTAGTGCGAAGAGATTCTTCAATCAATTGGGAATAGTATTGGAGTTTTCTTGGGTCTAAAGCCAGGTTGGGACTCCAAAATAGACCGACATTGGGATTGGCTCCAAATAGAGGTCAACCTGTGTGAGGGTCCTTTTGATGAAATTGATTTAGTGTGGGGAGACTTCTCGATCTGCCAAAGGATCGATTATTGGCGCATCCCCTTCTGGTGTTTCAACTGCCATGTCGATGGCCATCTACAGGCCTAGTACAACTAGCCTCAAGCTCATTTTCCTCCTTTTACAAAAGTATGGAAAATAAAATTCGAGGAGGTTTATTCGAGACCAGATCCGACAGCTGTAGAAGAAGGAATCGACTCAAAGAGCCAAAAATTTCCTAGGCGAAGGCCACCAAAAGGAAACACAGACAAGGAGCCTACAAGCCACATGGGTAAGAAATTTATTCTAAACTCTCCTATTTTATCCAAGAATGAAGTCTCCATAGAAAATAAATCTCCTAAATTAAAAAAGTTGGTGTGCTCCCCTCCATGCCTCGTTCCTCAGACTCCTTCTCCTTTCTATGTTGATTCCCAATCCCTAAAATCGCTCCCAGAGAAGTTCGTGTCACCCCATAACGTCGTTTCTCCCTCTACTTGTATTTATCCTACACGTTCTCTTTGTCCATCATATTCATCCTTTCAGAAAATCCAATTTGCAGTCCAATCAGACTACTTGTTACGTTCTAAATTCAAATTTGGCCTAGTGTTGGAACAGTCAGGTGGTTTAGTCGAGGACCCACCCCCTGGAATCAAGTTGGGAGGAAATTTAAAATTTCTATAGCTCGGTCACAAGCAGCCAAATAAATTCAAAGTGGAAAAAAGCATACAATTCTTGGGGCCCTAAGAGCAGGAAAATCCCTCCCTAAGGTTCCAAAATGAAAATCCTCTCTTTCAATGCACGTGGAGTCGGGGGTGCTCTTAAGATGAAACCCCTCAATCATTTGTGTGCAGTGGTAATTCGGATGTCCTGACGTTACAAGAAACAAAGTGCAGTGGAATTAAAGAAAATGAATATTGTAGGTCATGGCTGAAAGGTTGGGTTTTCTTCTCCTGTGACACTTATGGTTTATCAAGTGGCCTTTTAACTACTTGCAGTCCCAAGTTTAAGGTGTTAATTTCAGTTTTCCTTCCTTCATGCATTATAATCCATGCTATGGATGGTTGGATCAATACCTCATTCAAAATTTTCAACATTCATGGTCCCTGTGTTAATCGAGGCCCATTTTGGGACAATATTAGTGATTCGAACGAGTTTGATTCTAGAAATCTAATCCTGGGAGGGGACATAAATTTCACACTATCATTGGCGAAAGTTTGGGGTCGAAACCCCAGCCAAGATCCATTGTAATCCTAGTTCTCTAGCTATTTGGAGAAGCACAATCTCTTTCACTTAGCTCCAAAGAAGCTTTCCCATATGTGGTGCAATGGGCAGAAAGGGTTTGACTTGGTTTCTAAAAGACTAGATCAGTTTTTTTTATTTCGGATTACATGATTGAGAATCAGTGGGATATTTCCTCAAGAGTGGAAGTCGGGGGTCTCTTAGACCACTATTCAATTTATTTGGATATATCTAATTTAGTTTCTCAGAGATCTTTGCTAATGAAGTTTAACCGTGAGTGGTTAAAAGAGGACTCCTATGTTAAAATCATCAAAGAAGTGTGGACTCCGTTGTCGAAATGGGATGGCCAGGCTTACATGCAACAATTTGCTACAAACTTGGGTGCCATTAAAAGAAAGACAATTATATGGGCAAAAGAGCATAGGAAAAAGAAATCGGATGAAGTTGTGGACTTCGAGGAAAATTTAAGGAGTCTTATAATAGAAAGAGAAGTCAGTTCTTTATCGAAAGAGGAAATTGCTCATGTGAATTACTTGTCCATCAGAAAACAAAGATTTTCTAATGAAAGATGAGTCTTTTTGGAGAAAAAAAAGCAGGGTTATTTGGATTTAGGAAGGTGATATTAACACAAAAAAAAATCACAGGTTCGCAAGATTTCACAGAATGAGTAACACCATTGTGGAAATTAAAAGTGTTAATGGGGAGAAGGTATCTAGTTTTGAGGAGGCAACACTATCTAGTAAATTTTTTTTCTCTAATTTGTTTAAAGAACCAACAAGATTCCCTATAGTATAGATTTTAAAAATCATCTCCCTTTTCCCTAATCATATCTCACAGGAAATGAATGATGATCTATAGAGTGATATCCAAGAGAATGAAGTCTTTCAAACTTTATTTTCTTTCCAAAGGTGAAAAAGTATGGGTCCTGATGGTTTAACTAAGGAGTTTTATTTAGGTTTCTACAAGCTTCTGAAAGGAAACATCCTCAAGGTGGTCAATGAGTCTAAAATTAAAGGGAATGTGGGAAAATCGGTGAACTCAACCCATATTTCTCTCATTCCTAAGTTCTCTTCTCCCTCCTCCTTTGAGAACTTCAAGCCCATCTCTTGTTGCAACCTTATTTATAAAATTTTAGCCAAAATCCTAGCCAACCATTTGAAGTCGATCTTCAATAATTTCATTTTTGCAAAACAATTTGGATTTCTTTTCAATCATCAAATCCATGATTATGTGTCCCTAACTCAAGAAGCCCTTCATTCTATTAAGAAGAAGAAAATCCCCACCTTCATTATGAAACTGTACTTGTCAAAATCCTTTGACAAGGTCAGTTGTACTTATTTAAGATTGATCATGATTCAGTTGGGAATGAATCTTGAATCTATCAATTGGATAATGTGCTACCTTGAATCCTCATCCTTCGCAGTCTTAATTAATGGGCATCCTTCCCCTAATTTTAGTTCGTCAAGAGGCCTCAAGCAAGGGTGTCCTATGTCATCCTGCTTGTTCCTATTTGTAGTAGAAGCTTCAAGTTAGATGCCAAAAAATCCAAGAAGGAAGGTCTCCTCCATGGATTCATAATTACAAACTCGAAAATATTGATATATATCCTCTTTGTTCATGATGTAATTATGTTTGGTTCAGGAATATATTTAGAGATTCATGCTATAAACAATATTTTAGAGCAGTTCTATTGAGCCATGAGAATGAAAGTGAATGTTGATAAGTCTATTATTATGGTCAATGGACTATCCAAAGTGGTTTCCAACGAACTAATAGGAAGTCTTACATTCAAGAAAAGTGTTCTTGATGATGGAATCAAGTACTTGGGTTTCATTTTGAAACCAAATGACTATGCATTCAAGGATTGGCTCTGGTTATATGTCAAAATTCAAAAAAGGATGGGATTTTAGGCACACCATTGGATTTCAAGAGGGGGTAGGTTGTTTTTTTTAAAATTGGTGCTCAATAGTGTCACGGTTTACTGGGAAGCAATAGTGAAAATTCTAAAAGGAATAATTCACAAAATTAGAAAAACCTTCTTTCAATTCTTATGGGCAGGAAATTTGGAGAAGCACCAAATCCCATTGTTCAAATGGTCTCATCTAGCCATGCCAAAAGATTTGGGTGGTTGGGGAATTAAGAAATTGGTTTGGTTTTATTGTGATTTGATGGAAAAAATTCTATGGAGATTGTTGCACAATGATATGCTATGGGGTAGAGTCATGGCGTCCAAGTATTGCCTTAGAATTTCAGCAAACGAGTGGATCAGATACCCCTAAAAAAACTCTCAAAATGGTTCGATATGTTGGAAGGATTTTGTAGAGGCATTCTCGTTAATTAGCAAACATATTTCTTGAGAAGTGGGTAATGGGAAGCATATTCGAATCGAGGTCGATCCTTAGGTCAGATCAGGGGAAAGTTGTAAACTTCCGAAACGACTAATTTCAACTCTTCATGACAATGGAATATTTGCGCTCAGATATGCGGCTCTCATAAGCTTGGATCTCATAAGCTTGGATCAAGCAGGGCAGAATGAATGGAAATCGACTATCATGTTGGGATTAGAAGGTGAGTACATGGAGAAATGGGAGGATTTGGCTTGGAAATGAAAAAACAAGTGATTATATAGTCAATATTGGTTACTTGGTGTTAATGGAAGAATATTTCTTAGAAGAACAAATATGGTGGTAGAAGTATATATGGTCTCAAAATGATCCCATTAAATAAAAAATTCTTACCTGGATGGTGATTGAAAACAAGAATTTAACATGTTATAATGAGGAAAAGAGAGGTTGGATCAATCCAAATTCGTGCTCTATGTGCAAATCAAATTCAAAATCGGTCCACATCTCTTTTTAGAGTGTCGTTTTGTTGAAAACATTTGGAACGTTGTGGATAAAGTCATAAATTTGTCAAGGTTGATTCCACAAGGAAGTTTGGAGTCTTGGTATAAAAAGTGGAAGGAATCCACAGGTATAACTCTGCCCACAATTCCTTTCTTCTATGTATATTTCTTATGGTGGGAAAGGAATAGTGCAATTTTTCATAATCAAAATATACCAGTTGAGGTGGTTGCTGGTCTGATAATTAAATTAACTGAAGAATATAAAGTCACTCCCAAATTTAAAAAAGATACAATAGTCGTTGATGGCCCAGTTGGAGGAGGGAATGCCCTTGGGATTTTTTGATGGGGCTAGCGAGGGTCACCCTCCCATCTATAGGGCTGGGAAATTGTTATATTTATCCAAGTCTCATTATTATACCATTATCTATGTTATGGGTACAAGGTCAAACAACAAGGTAGAACTAGTGGCTTTATGGGATTTAATCTTTCATACAGAAATGATAAATTTACACAAACTGCATGTCTTTGGGGATTCTCAGTTGGTAGCAGATTGTATTAATAGGAAGGTGACTTTCTAAGCTTGTCGATTGCAACCTTTAATGAACTAAGTTCAGGAGCATATAGCAAGGTTGGAATGGTTTTCTTGCAATCACATTCTCTCATAATTAAACAAAGATGTAGATAAGTTATCGAAGGAAGCTTTAAGTTGTGAATTTGGCACCTTTATCCTATAGGAATTCTCAACAAATCAGTAGATCTCATAAATGAACTTTATATTATAATTGTTTTTTGGACTGGGTATCAGGATGTTTTTTTGAATTTTTTTTTTGAATTGTAACTCAAGACAAAATGAGTAGAAAGGACAAATTATGAAGGAAAAAGATTGATAAGATGAATAGTTTTGAAAATGACAATCCATTTTTTT
>SNQJ01S0031716.1:172258-192975 GCA_010110895.2 Picea sitchensis
TTAAATCCATGTATTTAACGTTTTGAAATGTATTATTTCCTCCATGATGAGGTATATAGTAAAATTTATATTTTATAATACAAATTATTATACAAGGTTATCATTCTTATTTCTTTGGGGTATATTCATTTTTTAAATCAATCGCCCATCAACATCATTTTGCTATGTAAAAATGTACTCGATCTTGTTCTTGAACTTTGGGAATGCCCTAGTCAATATGGTGATGAGTATTTGTCTAATAATACATCTCATTTATAGGTTGTGTGGGATTGGAGTCTATTTTTTGTTCATAATCAAAAGGATACATGGTACAACCTTACATATATAATCTAGTTGTTTGTATGTGTTATAATGGACACAATTTCTTCTTTCTCGTTTTACATGGTTGGAAATAAAGCTGACAATATAAACGTTACTAGCTGAAAAAACTTTAAAAAAAGATTCAATTTTAATTACATTAATTTCACAATTTATTTAAAAAAACATATCTCTCCTTGTAGATGACATGGTCAAGCTAATATGTAGGATCGGTCACAATTTTGGGTCCATGTGTACGTGATGCAAATAGCAAGGGTGACTTCCCCAAGAAGTATGTACCACTCAACCAAGAAATGCCTAGCTCAGTCCATAAGAACTCAATAGTGCCCATCCCTTAAGGGAAACATTCCCCATTTCCAACTACTTTAAGTAGTATTTATTGATGTGTAGCATATATTTTCATCTTTCCATCCTTTTGGCAATGAGAAAGAGTCATTTATTATTTATTTTTCAATCCTTGGGGTGTATGCATCTTGAGTGGATTCATTATATTCCTATATAAAGCCCATTTGGATAGCATAATAAAGTAAACCATTTTTCCTTGCGAATTTTCATATTCTTTAGTTACTCTTGATATTTCTTATTCTTAGGTTAGTTGTTACTTCAAGCTATGTGCTTATGATCTGTAAATGAGGTATTATAGCCTATATGTCTCACCAACACAAAATTATCTGTTAAACTAATTATAACTCTGTAAGGAAAAAAAAATTTCTCGACCAATCAAGTTCCAAGTCGAGTCGGAAATGCAAGTCGAAACAAGTGAGCTTGATTCGAAGCAAGTTGGGTCAAGTTGAAGAAAGTCAAGTTGAGTCAAATCAAGTCGGTTCGAGTTGAAGAAAGCCAGGTTGAGTCTAAGCAAGTTGGGTCAAGTCAAATAAAGTTGGGTTGAGACGAAGAAAGTTAGGTCAAGTCGAAGGAATTCAGGTCGAGTCGAAATTATTCCAAGTCAAAATTACTCAAGCTGGATTTCTTCTAAGATGAGTCTACCAAGAGATGCCTACCATTCAAATGGGGAAGGAAATTCGACCAAAACGGAAACCAATTTGAATATTTAGTGACCAGCAACTGGAAGGAATGTCTGAGGGAGAATTTACTCACTAGTAATGTCAGAAAACGTTTTGGAACAAATTTGGGTAACCCATGGTGCATAAAATTTAGGGGAGTTGATTTTAATACTCCCCCAAAAATAAAGACATTTTAGAAGTCAATTTGGCATACGATGATGGAAGAATTTTTTTTGGGATAATTTAGTAGCAGGAAAGTTTTCAAAAATGTGGATATGGTTTGTGGGATGCTAATGAATGCCCAAACAACCCTATACTTAGATATATATGATGTCTATGATTTATGGCCAAAGTAAAAACACCCAATGAGGCAGAGAATGAGATCAATGACTGAAAACAAAATTAGAAACCCTTCAATGAATAACAATGGCTCTGGAAGGAGGGTCATCGATTTTCAACCTCTAAATTCATTGCATGGCTATAATTAAAGAGTTGTTAGTCTAGTGTATTAACCCACATAGAACCATATTAATATAAAACAATCCCATACAATAACAATATGAGTTTCTCGTCTCTAGAATATACACAGACAGCCATTAAATTATAGTGCATATATTAACCATTCCTAAGAAAACATAAACCACGACAATCATCACACATACTTAGAATTTTACCCTGGAAACATAAACAAGAAAACCAACATTCTTTTGGCTTCATCCAAGCTCTTATTTATTCAACAATGCGAAAGTTACAAGCTCTCTAGTACATGTCTATTCTCCTTAGTAACATCTAGGCAACATCTCTACATCATTCATAGTGAAAGACCCCATTTTGCATTGTGGGGATACATTATATATAATGTTGAGTCAAATGGGAGGATAAATGGAAGGCCAGGTGTCCCAAACGCTTCAACTTCTCTCCAGTTCGTCTCTCCTCCATTTATTTATTTATTTTTATCTTATCCCATGTAGGAAAGGTATTATAAGCATCTCTTTATTCCTTTTCATACAACCATATATTGCCCGAATTTACATACATTACATACAAAATTGAACATCAATCATGATGACATGAAGCCCTTCACATCAACAAGTCATCTCCCCATATCCTTAACAATGCATGTATTGTTCATCTTTGAGTCATGTGTCGATAGCCAATTGCTCTTGTCGAATCTGATTCAGATCACACCTCCCCAATGGGATGCTTTTGGCCCCCAAAAGATGCCAAGGATAGATGAGTGAACTTTCTTGCAATCTAGTTCCTCTCATACCACTTTATTTTCCTTCCAGTATGTCCCTTGATACCAATCTACCACATTTCTTGTTGTCCTCTGCAAGTCATCCACTCCTTATGCTACAAAATTGTGTCTTCCTTCAACTCCTCAAGACCATGAAGTGCATAGTCTTCCACAGTGGGAATAACGTGTTTCTATTCGTCCTCTCCCAAAATGTAGGTTTCAAACAACTTCAAATATTCCACGTTCACCACTGAGTTGATCTGCATATAAGGTGGAAGTTTTAGTTTGAATGAATTCTCATTCATTTGCTTAATGATCTCAATTGGTCCATATCTAAGGGGCTTGAGTTTCTTCATTTCTCCTTGAAGTAGTTCCTTACTGAGGTAGAGCCACACCTTGTCTCCAACACAGAAATTATGATCCTCCCTATGTTGATCATGTATGGCTTTGTACAACTTCTGTCTCTTCTCTAGCTGCTCCTGAACCCTTAGGTGTATCTACCTGATCTTTTCCACAAATGTGCTTGCCTTCTATTCTTCTCCTTGTAATTTTTCTTCTTCCCTCTACTATCCATAAACGATATCAAATGGTGAAGGAGGTAAATAAAAAAAACAAGTCTTGAAAGGGGACTTACTGGTGAAAGAATGAAGTTCTCTATTGCAAGAGTGTTGAATGTAGATTGTTTGCTCATCCCAAGTCTTTGGAGGTTTGTTGTTGTATCCTCTCAACAATTGCACCAACGTCTTATTTACAACCTCAATTTGTCCATCAGTTTGAGGATGAAAGGAAGTGGATTATTTCAACTTGGTATCCATTCTCTTCCAAAGCATTGTCCAAAATATTCCCAAGAACCTGTTGTCCCTATTAGATGTGATGGAGGTTGGCAATTTGAAATGTACCTAGACATGGTTGAAGAATAGTTCAGTTGCTTTTCATCTCGATATTGTCTTCTTACAAGGAATGAGCATGCACATTTTTTTGAAATGGTCCACCACAATGAACAAGTATTCATGGCCTCTAAGAGTCATGGGTAAACCTCCAACAAAATCCATTGAGATTCTCTCCCATGGCCTATTTAGTACTAGAAATGGCATGTACAAACTAATTTTATGGTTTCTCGGCTTACTAATGTTGCAAAGAACACAACCTCTAACAAAATTTTCCACTTTATCCTGCATCTTTGGCCAATACACATATCGCTGCATATTCACTATTGTCTTTGTCACACCAAAATTACCAACAACTCTAGAATTGTGTGCTTCTTTCATCAACTACACTCTTCTCTCCTAGGGTATCCCTAATTTTTTTAGCTAGTGCAATATCCCAGCTTGTGCAATATTCCATCTTGGATGTGGTATTTATTTCCTTCCATGATAGAAACTATCCTTTCCTTTTGGCTGCTTGTAGAATTCCATGAAATCTTCATCTCCTTCATAATATTCACTCAAAATATCACGAGTGAAAGGTTCAAGCTACATTATCATTTCAATTGTTGCAATGTTCTTCAGTGGTGGTTGAGAGATCACATATTCTAGTCTATTTGTGACTCCTTTATTGTACTTAATCAACAAATGAAATAATTGCAATAAAAATAACCACTTGTAATGTCTCATTTGCTGCATCTTGCTATGAATTTGTATATACTGAAGAGGTTGATGATCTGTGTGTATGATAGTCTATTTCCCCAAGAGGTAATTCTTCCACTTATTCATTGCTTGTACAATTGCAAAGATATCCTTATCATATGTGGGATATTCAATCATTTCTCCATGAAACAACTCTGAATGGTAACACACATGCCTTCCTCCTTGCATGAGTACCTCTTGTAATACATATTCACTAGCATCAGTCTCTAGCTCAAATGGTCATTGCAAATTTGGCATGGATAACACTGGAGCATCATTGATTTTCTTCTTCATGTCTTCAAATTCTCTTTGTTGTGTCTTACCCCAATCAAAGTTATTTCCTTTGGCATTTATGGCATGCAAAGGTGCTACTACTTTGGAGAAGTTAACAGTGAACTTTCTCAAATACTGAGTTTCTCCCATGAAACTCCTGACCTCTATCACATCAATGGGAATAGGTCATTGTGTGATGGATGCAATATTCTATGGATCTACCCTCATCTATCCTCCTCCAATTATGTGTCCAAGATATATCAAAGAAATCTTCCCAAACTCACATTTCTTCTAGTTGGAAACCAACCGAGTCTTCTTCAAGGTATCTAATACTTGTGTCACATGTGAGAGGTGCTCTTACCAAGTGTTGCTAAATATTAGTATGTAATCCAGATACTATTACAAAAGAGTAAATGAAGGGACGTAGTACATTGTTCATGAGTCTCATAAATGTTGCAGGTGCATTGCATAATCCAAATGAAATTACTAACCATTCATACAAACCTTGTCTTGTTTTGAACATTGTCTTCCACACGTCTTCTTCTTTGATCCTCACTTGGTGGTAACCTGATTTGAGGTCCATCTTAGTGAAGAATTTAGCTTGTTGTAGTTGATCCAACAAGTCATCAATCCTTGGAAAAGGATATCTATTATTGATGGTGATCTTATTCAGGGCACAGTAGTCAATGCACATTCTCCAACTTCCATATTTCTTCGGCACCATGATGATAGGTGAACCACACAGTGATGTACTAGCTTTGGTGACTCCCTCCTCCAACAACAGTTGCATCTACTTCTTTACTTTATTTTCTTCAATGATATACTTCCTATACATCCCAATGTTAGGAAGTGGTGATTCCATCAACAACTAAATCTCATGTTCAACCTCTCTCTTGGGTGGTAGTCTCTAAGGCTCTTGAAACACTTTCTTGTAGGCTTCAATCAATTGTTTTAATTGTTGATGTTGATCACCACTACATATTTCCAAGGATTCCTTCATCTCCAACTTGTTGCCTTCTCCTTTTTGCTTTCCTTCTCTCAAGAACAACAAGACAAACTTTTTTGTACTTCCCATGATTCTTCTTGCCTGATGAGGACTGATCAAAGAGAGATATTAGCTTTATCCTTGTGTGCATTTATGGAATAATATTTTCCATCCTTGACTAGCTTATACTAGTTTTCTCTCCTTCTGAAAATGGTGTCCCTTACGTACAAATATGGAATTCCCAAGATGACTCCACATATGTCTAGAGGAACCACATCTACAACTACTTCATCAACAAAATTTTGATTGATGGAAAACTTAAATTTGCATTTCTTGCTCACTTTCAATTCCACATATTTCCTTACCCACGCAGTGGGTATAGATGTGGATGATATTGAGTCTCCATCCCTAGTTTCTCAACCAATTGTGCAGATACCAAGTTGGATTGTGAACCTATATCGAACAAACAATCCACCTTGCTTTGCTTCATGTGGATTTTAATGCAGAAAAGTTCAGTCATTGCCTTCTCCTCCTTGTTATTGCAACTAAATAATGCCACCTATTTATGAATATTAGTGCAGTTAATCTTCCCTTCTGGGTCTGATTTTCTTTCCACCTATTCCTCAACATCCACTAATAATAATTCTTTCTTCTTCTTCTTTTTTTCTGAAAATATTTGTGGCGCTTCTCAGGGTGAAATTTCAACTATTCTTCTTTGTGTGTCCCTTTCGATCACATCGTTTACATTGTTGGATGGAAGTTGTTTCTTTTTGTGTTGCTACCACAACCTTCTTCTCATTCCACTTCTTCTTGTTTGTCGTCTTTCTATGTTTCTCTTGTGGTTCTAATTGCTTGTGAGGATTTTTTTTTTGCTTCTGCTTGTCTCCCTCAAGGTATTGTGCTTGAATGTTGGCCTCGTCAATTTTCTTTGGTATAAATAACATCAATTGCCTACGAATATGAGGCAACAATTCCCAAAAATACTTGACCAACATGTCTAGACTTTTGAGAGAGATTCCCATCTAAATTGCTCTATTCCTGAACTCTGTCGTGAACTCCTGCATCAATTGTCCTTTTCTATGTTTGAGGTAATATCATACTATTTTTTTGTGTTCCTCGTACCCTATTGGATAAAACTGATATTTGATCATGTTTTTAAACACTTTCCAATGAATCATTGGTGGCTCATTTTATAGTGCTCTACTTACTGTGTCACTCTCCCACCATGTCAAAGCATGTCCTTCAAGATTCAAATAAACAAAAGAAATATTTTGTTTTCCAATTACTTCATTAACATTAAAGTACACTTCCATCTATTGTATCCATTGGTTCATCCTGATAGCATCCAATTCTCCAACATAAGGATTTATGTCCACCTTATCCTCTACACAAAAAGGTACATGTGTTTTGTTGTAGTTTCACTCTCCCATTTCTGGATCAATCTTATGTTCTATCTCTGGCTTATTTTATTCCTTCTTGGGGCCTTCATGCCCATCATCCATTGATGGTGTTTTATTTCCCTTCATTGCCAATAGTTGTGACACAATTGGTGTCAACATGGCCAAACTCTGTCTGAATCGATCCAACTTGACCATGGGATATTCTTCATCTTCATAATGTTCCCCTTACATTATTGATGCTATACTTCGCTCTATCCCTGACAACAAATCCTATCCCTTTATTTTGTAATCACTACGAGTACTTATCGTATAGGTAGCATTGACTGTATTTGAAAATATTCTCTAATACCATCTGATATGTAAATGGGAGGCTTATATCCTATCCATCTCACTAACACATAATTCTCTATTAAAATCATTCTAACTCTGTCAGAAAAAAAAAATCATCGATCAATCAAGTTCCAAATCGAGTCGGAAATGAAAGTTGAAGCAAGTCAGGTTGAGTTGAAGCAAGTTGGGTTGATTCGAAGCAAGTCAGGTCGAGTCGAAGCAATTTGGGTCGATTCGAAGCAAGTCAAGTTGAGTCGAAGCAAGTTGGGTCGAGTCAAAGTAAGTCAAGTTGAGTCAAAGCAAGTCTGGTCGAGTTGAAGAAAGTCGGGTCGAGTTGAAGCAAGTCATCTCAAGTCAAAGCAAGTCATCTCGAGTCAAAATCATTCCAAGTGGAAATTACTCAAGTCGGATTTCTTCTATGATGAGTTGACCAGAAGATGTCTACTAGTCAAATGGGGAAGGAAATTTGACCCAAAGGGAAACCAAGTTGAATATTTAGTTACCAGTAGATGGAGGAATGTCTGAGGGTGAATTTACTCACCAGTAATGTTAGAAAACATTTTGGAACATATTTGAGTAACCCATGGTGCATAAAATGTAATGGAGTTGATTTTAATATCCCTTGACAAATAAAAATGTTTTAGAAGTCGATTTGGCATACAATGATGGAGAAAAGAATTTTGGGCGAATTTGGTAGTAGGAAAGTTTTCAAAAACGTGGATATGATTCGTGGGCCACTAATGAACTCCCAAACAACCCCATAATTAGATATATATGATGTCTATGATTTATGGCCAAAGGAAAAATTCCCAACGAGGTCGAGAATGATATCAACAACTAAAAACCAAATTAGAAACACTCGAATGAATAACAATGGCTCTAGAAGGAGGGCCATCGATTTCCGACCTCTGAATTCATTGCACGAATACAATTAAAGCATTTTTAGTCTTGTGTATTAACCCATCGAGAACCATATTAATATAAAACATGCCCATACAATAGAAATATGAATTTCTCGTCTCTAGAATATACACAGACGACCATTAAATTACAGTGCATAAATTAACCATTCCTAATCAAACATAAACCACGGAAATCATCACACACAGACTCAATTATTTACCATGGAAACCCAAACAGGAAAACCAACATTATTTTGGCTTCATCTAGGCTCTTATTTATTCAGCAATGGGCAATTTATAGGCTCTATGGTACATGTCTATGCTCCTTAGTAACATCTAGGAAACCTCTCTACATCATTCATAGCCAAAGAACCCCTTTCTCATTGTGGGGATACATTATATATAATGATGAGTCAACTGGGAGGATAACTGGAAGGTTAGGCCTCCCCAACACTTCATCTTCTCTCCAGTTCATCTCTCCACTATTTCTTTATTTATTTTTCTTTTATCCCACATAGGAAAGGTATTATGAGCGTCCTTTATTCCTTTTCATACAATCATATACTTCCCAACTTTACATACATTACATACAAAATTGGACATCAATCATGATGACATGGGGCCCTTCATGTGAACAAGTCAATCTCCTTCATCACCCATATCCTTAAAAATGTATGTGTTGTTCATCTTTGATTCCTATGTCGATAGCCAATTTTTCTTGTCGGATCCGATTTGGATCAACTTCACTTGGCTAGGTTTAATCTAGTTGAAAGGTTCAATTCTACATTATTTGGTATCAAAGCATCATCCCAGACCTACTTTTGCTTAGCATCAGGTTCCCAAGCATAGTGCCCCACCCAATATTCTCATTTTTCAATAGTATAAGTATAGATTTGGTTCTTTTGGAGTGTGTTGTCCAACCTAGATTTATGTCGGAACATGTTTTTAACTCTCTCCATTCTTTAGTCTAGAATTGAAATGGAAATATTTCTTTGGCAAGAAGACATCAATAGATGTGGATCTTTGAGAACAACCCTCCCATCCAGATCTTTGTTAGTATTTTTTCAAGTCAATTATTTGATTTTTTAGTTATTTTTCTCTTGGAAATTTGTTCCACATCCCAAATTGTTGCATTCTATCTTTTATTTGTTTGCCCCAATCCTATGCCCCTCCACGATTAATGCACTATGATTCTACAAGAGCTAGGATTTGAAGAATCTCCTCTCAAATCTCAAAGAAACACTAATTTTTCTCATGTCTCCCCATAGAGATTCCTCCTCCAGAATGAAAAAATCAAGTCAAGTGCCATTACATCTAGATATCATGAAACTCTTACAATAATCCCCAATAAAAAACCACATCCATCAATATTCCAACTATATGCTCACATCACTTTACCAAAATATGGAGTAAAAATGAATGGAGAAGCCTTAGATTCCTAGATCTGTAGCCTCGCATAACCTACTTTGAGACATGCCTTGATATAATGAAGGCTCAATGATTTCTCCTTTCCCACGACCATATAGAAGGTATCACCTAAACTTGGTGTTAGTCTCAATCTTTGGCACCTGAGTTATACATTGAACTCAATGAGGATGTAACCTCCAAATCTGCTACAAATGCCATCACTATATGGAACACATTTTATGACACTATCAAGTAGTGTTTTTATCCCCTAGGTTGTCTAGAAAACCCCATATGTAGGTGGTTACAACTTTGTTAAGAACATTTTCAAATAGTACAATACTACATCGAAGTGTATACATGACTATGCATCCAACTCCATATTCTAGAGCTAGATGAGGTGCTTATTCTCAAATGTAATTATGGATTATTGATTGTTTTTCATTTCGAAGTTTCCTTGTTTGAAAGTAGCACCCTTGTCCAAGACTTTGTATATACCTTTGATAGGGATTCTAGTCCCTACATTTTGCATATGTATTGTCATCTCCAATTATTATAATTAGGATATTATTATTGTGGATTTGTTTTCCGAATCCTTTTTGGTTTCCTAGTCTCAGGGGATATTTGAGATCTTTATGGGAATAGTTGAGATATTTGCTCAAGCTATCCCTTGTATTTTCCTTAGATCCTAGTTTGTAGGATCCAAAGAGATTTTCCCTCCTTAATATGTTGAGCTCTTTTTCTCATTTAAAGTTATAAAATCAATCTTTGAGCTCAATGAAAAAAATTATCAGTTTGTATTATCTCTTTGTGTGTATGAAATTGGCTCGTGAGTCGGATTTTCTACTTCATTAGGAAATCTCACATCATTCATATCAAAGAATATTCCAATCCATTATGGGTTTGGAAATATCTTTGACAACATCTCTAATTTGGGACTCGGCTTCAACTTGGGGTCTTTGGCACTAGAACTCCAACATATTCCTTTCATTGAGGCATATGACCGATCTATTAAGATAACCATAATTTTTTTTATTTTTTTTCACTTGTGTTTTACTAGAAGATGCTAAGTTTTTTTAATTTGGGCACATGGTGACACATGGTTGAGGATCAAAGTGTCATAGATGATTATGCTTGAGAGATTTGTGTTTTATTTAACAGTCCAAAAGGAAACTCGAGGAATCCTCCTTTCATTTCACCTATCTTTCTCTACTTGGAAAGGGAGAATCATGGTCATTTATATTCTAAGGAAGAGTTGAGAGACATCTGTGTAAACATCATCATGGTGGGACATGCACTCCCTTGGTTCTTTTGGATTCTATATTAGCACCCACATGTGGCAAATAATATTTTGATGGAGCTAGGAGGTAACATAAACTAGATATAATGGAATTCAAAAGATGAAAATGATCCAGAACTAGACCCATTACAATAGATGAACTAAAATACATGAACTATATACAGGTGGTGATTTACATGTCTCTACGACTTTATCCATCATCTATGACAATTTTTTCATAGGTTTTGAACAATGATGTATTGCCAGAAAAAATTCATGAGAAATTCCTCTTGGTTGAATTTTTTGTGTGCAGGTCATGGCACTCCAAGCAACGTTGTTGTTGCCTAGAAATCCATCTGTGTGGGTGCTCATTCCAACAGATTTATGTTGCGAATCCATTCTAACGTTCATATCCATAAAATCATCATATCTCTTCATATCTTTGGTTTATTTGAGCTAAACTAAGAGAGAAAACCCTTATTTATGCATGTTATTTTAATAAAGGATAGATTTGTGTTTTCTTTTGATGAAAGTTGACCTACATCAACATGCCTTTTTCAAGTGGGCATTGATTTTGGTGTCCTTTGAAAGGGGACCTCGATGAGATAGGGGACTCCATATAGAACACAAGGATGTATAGCAAAAATATGTTCCAACACCTTTTGAAAAATTATTTCACTTCCATGAATCCCTACACCATTCTCTAGGCTTACATATTATTTGTCTTCAATGAAGACCAAAAGAATGTCCCTACATACGAGATAAATTATGAGTTCTTCAGGCCTAATGAAACCATGGTCTATAATATCGGTCTCAAAGGAAGAATTTATATTGTTACAACTTCATTCTTTGCTTACACTTCTTCAACTCAAAGAAGATACAATGGCGTCGTATTGTCCATGGCCCTGAAGCTCCTTCTCTAAGGCCTTAGCTCATTTTATTTCATTCTCTCCCTATACTTATCTCTTGCTAATGTTTTTTAGCCTTATGTGGCAATACTAGGTGGTGTAAAAATAATTCCTAAGTCTACTTGGTAAAGTGTGAAGTATCTAGAAGGGAAATTTAGCTATGTGTTTAGTTCCCTCTAATTGTTCCACGATAAAATACTATTTGGTGAATGTTGTGCTATAAGTCTTCATTGGTAGGTGTATAAAGAATTTAATATTGAATTGGATACATCATATAGCCATACTATTTTCCTAGAGAATTGGCAAGCACAATGTTGGATACCTAGGTGTCTCGGTAGATGGAAATGTGTCCATGTGATGTGTTAGTCCCTAAAGCTGCACGTGACTATGAGAGGGAAATCTAGGGCATCATCAAGTTATTGAAATGGTTTTATGATTAATATTTATAATGAGTTTTTTGAAATGGTTTGAAGTTTGGGTCAAAGATCATATAATAGCATTATACTCAAATAGGAAAGAGCAATTTCACATCTCATTGACTTGGTAAATGGTAGTCAATCCAATGATCAGATGGAAAAGTAATAAGAAAGATAAATAAGTATGTAATTTTTCAATTTGTCCACTCACATATGAAACTCTTGATCATAAATATCATTTAAGAAGTAAGAGGAAATTACTTGAAAAAAAATATGATTATGAACAAGCAAACAGTAAAGTCTTCACTGGTTTACTCACAACCAAAATACATCATATGCTTTGCAACATATTATCATGCATTCAAGTAAGAAAAAGATAGAAATAAAGACAAGAATTGAAGTCTAACTAATACAAAAAGGATCCAGAGAAGACTGAGGATAACTCATAATTCACAAAAGAAAATCAGGAAGCTTAGAATGGCCTCAATAGATAGAGAAAGGGAAAAAATTCAAATTCCTCAAAACTCAGTGAAAATGGCATTATTGTGAAGAGTGCGTCGCAATATTTCCAACGGCGTAAACGACTCATCAAACGGAGTTACAAATCAAATGATATTTGTGGTCAAAGTTTTGGTAAACTTAGCCTTGTCAACAGGGATCAGTCAGCGTCTGTACTACTGACGTCAACATCAGTACGAATGATGTCAGCATCTGAAAGTGTACATGGCACATGCAAACGATGAAATGTGTCATGTTGACATCATCATGATATCATCATGGTGACATGGCAACACCAAAGGCTGTGACATGTCACTCATTTTCATCATTTTTCAGGTCAACATGTGGACCAATGAGGAAGTGCCATGTGGAAGTCTATACAGCCACATGGCAGGTCATACAGGACGTGGCAGACATGTGACATCTATACCATACATGGCAGGGTGACATGGTAGGAAGGTGACGCGGCAGGGTATTGTACAGGTGGATGATGTGGGCCAATCATGGGCTGCCATGTGGCAGTGGGAAAATTCCCAATGAGGGACCGTAACCAAAATTAAAAAATTAAAAAAGGGTGGCACACAAAATCTGGCAAAGGTTCTGCCAAATCTTGTGGCTGATCTCCGTTGTAACCAACTCCAACAAATCTAAATGGGGATTCCAAACTTGGCGGTGGTTAACCACTATATATATATGTTGTTATAACTACAAGACAAAAGGGGGAGGCCCACGGGCTTGATTCCGGGACCTCCCCAACCAAATGAATTAACATAACATCTGCCAATTATTGAGCCAAACAGCTCCATTTTATATTCTTCCCTCCTTTAAACTAAAACGCTCTATTTTCCAATGGATGGGAGAAGGGTGCTTGACGATATGGTAGGGCACGTTTTATGAGGCGAGTACAATGAATTAATTGCAGGTTGTAGGCACAAAAAATGATATGAGATTTCTCATGGGCCTGGGAGTGCTAGATTCAGATTGAGGCATGGAGACAATCATTTTTGGGTAATTCGACGCCATGAATTTAATGGTGATGTATGTTTTTTGATCTAAGCAAAGCTTCTGCATCTTAATTTTAGGATGAGGTATACTTATGTATTTTTCCAAATTCTTTTGTTGAGTTAGTAAAATGGCCTACCCATTTGAGAGCAGGACCCAGAGATGTAATCCATCAGAGATGAACTCTGTTATCAAGTTTTTTTGTTCATATTTGATGCTTATGTCTCTTTATTATTGAGCTTTTCCTTCTTTATGGTGCACTTCAATTTATGCTCATTTAATACAATTCTTTAATAAGTCACATCAATGAAAATATATTGGATCATGTTGGTATCAGAGCAGTCATCTTTGACTTGAATCGTTGAGTGTGAATTCTTACTAGGGCCAATCATAAGAAGGGTGAAGGAACTCTTAATACTTTCAATCCCGAAGTTGGTCGTGCACCCTAAAGGAAGAAAATGGTCGAAGAGGACAAGCATGATGAACCGGAGAAAAACTTCCATATGGTCTTTTATCGCATGTAAGAAATGGTCAAGCGAATGTATGGAGACTACGGGGAGAGGATGAAGAAGAAAGGGAAGGAAAGGGAAGCACAAATAGATGATAATGCTTCAGTGACTCAAGGGGCTGGAGGAGACCCTCCCGAGCCTCCATCTTCATCATCACATTCTAGGTCCTCTTCCTCTGAGCATTCTCATCATTCTCATCATTCTAGCCATAAAGCTTCTTTTAAGAAACCATTATTAAAGCTTGATGTAAAATTTGTTTTACCTATGTTTAATGGAGATGCTAATCCTAAAAATTTAGATAATTGGATCCAATATGTTGAAGTATATTGTCATGTTCAACAGATTGATGAAGAGGAAGTTAAAGTGCAATTGGCTTCTCTTCGGTTGGAAGGCACTGCTCTCATATGGTGGGAGAGAAAACTTTGGGACATAATTAAGTGTGGTAATCTTCTTTCCTCATGGTTGGAATTTAAATCAACGATAAGGAATCAATTTTATCCATTAGGTTATTTACATAAAGCAATGATGGAATGAAAAACTTTAAGAAAAAGTAAAGGTCAAACTATACAAAGTTTCAAGGAAGAATTTAGGAAGAAAGATCTTGCATTAAACATTCCTTTGGATTCTTATGAAACTTTAATGAAGTATATTGGTGCACTTGACAATTATATTTTTCATACTTTACCATTGTTTAACCCCCCCAGCCTTAACGAAGTTTGTGTGCAAGCCACTCACCTTAAGAACAGGGGAACGCATGTTCAATAAGATCCCACAAAGAAACTTTCCAATATCCCACATAAGCAGTTTAAGAAGTTTAAAAGGAAGGACAAAACAACCGCCACTATAAAGAGAGAAGAAGGAAAGACATATTGCACTCATTGCAAGAATAATGGTTACGATGATGAATATTGTTGGAAACTACATCCAGAGAAGAGAACGAAACAGTTTGGTGGAAAGGGGAAGACAAAGACCATTTCTACAGTGCAACAAGATCTTGGTTTTGATTCAGGAGACGAAGGAAAGATCACTGCAGTTGGAGTACAAGGTAAAGATTCCCTTCATGCTAGTTCAAATTCCAATAATGAATCTCATGATGATAAAAGAAAGATGAATGAATTATTTCATAAAAGAGTTGTATCTAAACACACTAAGATAGATACATTATTTGATATGGGTTCCCAATTAAACTTGATATCTTAAGCACTTCTAAAAAATATGGGTCTTGAAACTAAACCACATCCAAAGCCTTATCCTCTTGTTTGGGTATGTGATAAAGAAAAACTTAATGTCACCAAGCAATGTAGGGTAAGATTTTCTATTCCTTCAAACTTGATTGATGAAGTGGATTTGGATGTTGTATCACTTGATATATGTGGCATAGTGTTGGGGAGTACTTATCTTTATGATAGAAAAGTCATCTTCTTTCATCATGAGAAAAAATATCACCTTACTAAAGGGGGAGTGGAATATATTGTTAGAGCCCACAGGATGAGGGTGAACACAACACTTGTTAGTGTAGGACAAATGAAGATACTCATAAACACTACTAAGAAATATGTACTCATGTTCGTAAGGGAAAAAGATGTCGGAACATCCGATGCTTTTCAAGGATGTGATCCTTCTCATAAGAAAGAATTAATTGATATTGTTTCTAAGTATGCTTATATTTTTTAGGAACTAGATGGATTACCTCATAAGAGGGAAATCCAACATGAAATACATCTTCAACAGGATTATCCTCTTGCTAATGTGGGCATGTACATGATGTCATTTGTAGAGATGACAGAGAACAAAAATCAAGTATGAGGTTTATTGGATCAAGGGGTCATCAGGCCCAACTCATCTCCTTGTAGTTCTTCAATCATGAGGGTGCCAAAGAAGGATGGCACATGGAAAATGTGTGTCTATTACCATGCCTTAAATAAAATCATGGTGAACAATCGATACCTTCTTCCTCATATAGATGATTTAATTGATCAATTAAATAATTTTGTTTATTTCACTAAGTTGGATTTGTGCAGTGGATACCATTAGATCAGGGTTGCAAAACAAGATGCATGGAAAACTGCCTTTAAAACCAAACATGGATTGTTTGGGTGGTTAGTTATGCTGTTTGGGATTTGTAATGTTCTGGAAACCTTTATGTGTGTGATGAATGATGTATTCAAGCCATTTCTATATGATTTTGTGATTGTATATTTAGACGACATTCTTATATTTAGTGGGACTTGGGATGAACATGTAAGGCATGTAAAACAAGTATTGGATACTTTGCAAAGGGAAAATTTGTATGTAAAATTGTCCAAATGTGAATTTGGTAAGATTGCACTTGTATACTTAGGTAATATTGTAGGAGGAGGACAATTGAAAATTGATCCTTCCAAGATTGATGTAATTGTAAATTGGCCTGAACAAAAGTGTAACCGAAATATGGAGCTTCTTAGGCGTAGTCCAGTACTGGAGGAGATTCATTTCAAACTTCTCCTTTATAGAAGCTGCTTTGCACGCCTTAACCAGTGTGAAGAACACTTTTCAATGGGGAGGAAAGAAACAAAAATATTTCGGCACTTTGAAGGAAAAGGTCAGTACCGCACCAGTATTAACACTGTTGAATCTTCAACATCCCTTCGAGATCGAGATAGATGCCAGCGAGTATGTCATGGGTGCAGTATTGATGCAATATCGTAAGCCTATATGTTACCACTATGAAAATTTTAACCAAGATGTTGTTAACTATCCTACGTATGATTATGATGGAAGAAAGCTGGGACAGGGAAGCCAGGGGAGTTATTAACCATGGCTGCCAACCCTTGCACATTAACTCCTCCATGGCTCACACCATGAGAGGAGTTATGTTAGTGCACCTGGTTGGGTGCTTGGGCGAGCAAACCAACCAAGCAAAGTGTACCAGGAGGATGAAGAGGTATTTTTTGACTTCAATGGCAAAGGTAGAAATCATTTTAGACTTTCATGGAGTAAAGAGAGACATCTAGGCTCATTTTTTTCCACTTTCTCCCTAGTCCGCTATCTCTACAATGCCCCTCATCCCTCACGATACCTTTCGAATCATTGTTCACTATGACATCTCCCCGCTAACCAGTGGCATATTCATTTCCGACCTCTGCTCCACTCTTCACTTCGGCTCCTCCGTCTCCCTTCAATGCACCCTTCATCTTCCCCCAACCCTCACCATGCCCCGGGAGCATGGAAATCCCAAGAGGGGTGCTCATAAAAGAAACACCCTCTCTCGGGATAACAGGCTCACCCCCTCTCAGAAAGTGCTCATCACCCACTTTGCTAATCCTCATCACTCCTCCCAGAGCACTCAGTTGGATCCTCTTCAGTCTCATGGAACCAACAGGGTCAAATTAGAGTTCTCGTCCACTACTCACTTCCCCCCACCTCCACCTCCAACTATGCTTTATATCCTGAGAAAATTCAAAGAGGAAGCACCACCCTTGGGTGAGTTTCNATCATCAAGCTCGATAACCCTTACTACGGCAACAGAAGCTGCCAAGTGGAGGAGAAAACTCCCCCACATTAGTAGCTGGAGAACAAGGCAGGAACAGGCACGGATATCACCCCAAGGGATGACAACAAGACCGACAAGGAGAATAGTAAGGATGAGGAGGATTCACCTCATCGTTTTTCCAACCATCTCATAGAGGATCACCTTCTGCTCCTCTTCAAGATTAGGCAAAAGAAGGATGACCAGGTGCACTCACAAAGCATCCTCAGCCAATGGATGGACATTCTGTTTGATTCCGTCATAGATTCTCCAGTGCAATCCATATGCCCGACGTGCAACCAACGCTTCACCCCAGCCTATACTATTCATGGATAACCAGGCCCAACCATGGATTGAAGCCCCCAGGTTTCAGTTTTTTGTTTATTTTTGTTGTAGAGTCGGTGGTCTATTCTACCACAACAACAAACTAGATGCTTCAACATTTTTTACTTATTATGTCTGTATAGTTTTAGTAATGGTGGCTTTGTATATATCCAACCTTAGTGGAGGAATGCAGAACATGGTTCTAGCAATTTTTTGTAATTTTTGTGCAAACATTATAGTTAGAGCTCAAAAGAAAATGTTAGTGCTTGAACAGTATGAAGCCACTTGTTCTGGTTTCCCTCCTGTGGCGAAACAGGTGGATGCCATGTGTCATTGTATAGAATACAATTGTTATTAATATAAGGTCCTGCACTTTTATTTACAAGAAAAAAACTATTCTATGTATGATAAAGAGTTGTATGCAGTAGTTCAAAGTGTAAATAAATAGAAGCACTACTTGTTAGGGAAGGAAACAACCATACATATATATTATCAACCCTTATAGTATCTCCAACCACAAACCAAGCTACAACAATCTCAACATTACAGATGGATGGGTTTTCTTCAACAATTTCATTTGGTAATCAAATACATAAAGGGTACATGTAACAAGGTATATGATGTTCTTTCTAGACCTCCTATTGATGATTCTATTATTTTGAAGAATGATTCTTTATCTCATGATAGCTATGTGGAACAATATGTCATTGATGAATATTTTAAAGAAGTATTTGAGAAGCTAACCCATGGTGCACAGGTACAAGACTATTGTCTACAGAGAAAACTACTCTACCATCTTGGAAAGCTATGTATTCCTACAAGTGAACGAGTCCATGTAATATGAGAAGCTCACACTTCTCTTATGTCTAGGCATTTTGGGGTAGGAAAAACTATGACTCATCTGCATAGGTTTTGTTACTGGCCTCAGATGAAAGAAATTGTAACTAAATATGTAAATGGGTGTGTGATGTGTTATAATTGTAATCCCACTAATAGAAAATTGGGGCTATACTCACCACTTCTTGTTCCATCCCATCCATGGGAAATTATCTCCATGGATTTTGTAGGGGGTTTACCAATGTCAAAAATGGGTCATGACTACTTTTATGTTGTAGTGGATAGGTTCAGCAAGATGTGTATCTAAATTCCATGTAAAAAGAAGATCATTGTTGAGAAGACAGCTAATGTCTTCTTTCAGTATGTTTGGGTTCACTTTGGGTTACCCACATCCATTATCTTGGATCGAGATACTCGATTCCTTGATATTTTTGGACAAGCTTGTGGAGAATGATGGACACCGAGTTGAAGAGGAGCACTTCTTTCCATCCACAAACTGATAGACAGACAAAGGTTTTTAACCGAATGATGGTACTTTTGCTTTGAGGTTACTATAACAATCATCCCAAATTATGGGATGAAAAGATACCCTATGTACAACATCCTTACAATTGAGCCTTACATTCCTCCACTTAGTGTTCTCCTTTTGAGGCATGTATTGGGTTTTTGCCTAAGGTCCCTTTGGACTTGATGTATGGGAGTGATATCAATTCAAATGAAGAAATAAATGAAGACAGGGCCTGGAAGTTCATTTAGAGGATCCAGTAGGTACATAAAGCAGACAGGGAATAGTTCGAAAAAAGTCAAGCATAATGTAAATCTTAGCATGATAAACACAGGGGTTGATCATTAGTTCAAGGTTGGAGACCAGGTATGTCTTCACATCAGGAAGGATATATTGAAGGGTGAAGGAAAGAAACTCAAGCCCATCCATCATGGACCCTTCACTATTTTGGAGAAAAGTGGTACCAATGATTTTCATCTAGATCTTCCACCTTATATGTTGATATACTCAGTTGTAAATGTGAAAAACTTGAAACTTTTTTAGCCTCCCATGATCATGGATCATGGTGAGGAAGTTTCAATACCTTTAGCTAATGATTTTTATCCTGAGTACTTGGCTGAGTTGACAAAATATATCAACTTGGAAAAAAGGACAAGGAATTCACGAAGGGGTGATGTTGATTATATTCGAGTGGGATTAAAGGGCACACATCCAAGCAAGGAAAAGTGGATTGAGAAGGACAAGGTGAGGGAACTCTTCCCTCACTTATATTTTTGATTGATGAAAGCTTTTGGTGGTCCAAAAATCTCTTAGTGGGAAGGCATGATCCAAAAAGGATCCAGAGAAGACTAAGGATAACTCAGAATTCACAGAAGCAACTCAGGAAGCTCATAATGGCCTCAAAAGACAGAGAAAGGGAAAAAAATCAAAGTCCTCAAAACTCAGTGAAATTGGCATCATCGTGAAGAGTGTGTCGCAAGCTTTCCAACAATGTAAACGGAGTTACGGATCAAAAGATATTAGCGGTCAAATTTTTGGTCAACCTATTGAGTCATCAAGGATGAGTCAGCATCCGTACTACTAACATAGGAATCAGTATAGATGATGTCATCATTCATACAATGTACATGGCACATGTAGAGGATGACATGTGTCATGTTGATGTCATCATGGTGATGTGGCAACACTAGAGGCTGACACATGTCACTCATTTTTGGCATTTTCAGGTCAACATGTGGACCAATGAGGAAGTGCCATGTGGCACTCTGTACAGCCACGTGGTAGGCCGTACGAGACATAGAAGACATGTGGCATCTCTACCATACACGGTAGGATGACATGGTAGGTAGGCGACGTGGCAAGGTGACTATACAGGTGGATGACATGGGCCAATGTTTGGCTGCCACTTGACCCAGTCATGGGATGCCACATAGCAGTGTCAAAATTCCCAATG
>SNQJ01S0031716.1:197680-211236 GCA_010110895.2 Picea sitchensis
CTAAAGAAACACACTTTTACCTAACGACATATTAGACCAAGTAGATCTTAACTAACTCCTAAGTGTCTAAATATCCTAACACCCTCAGGGCCATATCATATACATTTATCCATATATATACCCCCCTTGGGTCATAACAGATAGACACCACAAGAGCTTATGGAATATTTGAGAAATGATCCATGTATATATGTGTGGAGCATTCTATCGTTAGTGTTGTTGCTTCCAATCAACATCCATATTCTTTCAAGAGATTTCTTGTGCTATTGAACCAAAATAAATCCAGAAAAACCCATCTATCTGTTGGTCTATCTCAAAATAAAAAGAATGATTAGTGTTTTGCAACATTATATTTCCTAGGATTTTGATTCAATTCAACAAAAATTACCAGTGCAAATTAATATAACCTGAAAACAGGGTCTCTTTGTATCATTGCACACTTTTCTCCATAAATAGTTGATATGGCTACAGGGGAGACTTCCTTTAGTTTCGCAGAATCCTTTGAAGTGTTTCCTTTTCTTGTTGAATCTTTAGGTGATGACTGGGCATTTTAAAAATGACCATGACAGTTTTTTGGAAAATTTCTTTATGAACAAACCATATTTCTCCTAAACTACTACAAAATTTTAAAAACTACCCTTGATTAGGTTAAATCATCCAATTCCTGAAGTGGGTTTTAAACCATTTCACATGATTCCTTACAATTTGGCCAGAATCTATTCCCAAAATTTGATACCCAGAAAATGATGGGAACTATCCACATATCTTTGATCTTTTGCAAACAACATTGAAATCTCTTTATGATGCTCCTAGAAATTGCAGCATAATTCAAACCAACCTGCATCAATATTTTTTTTCTTAATATCAGGATATTCTTTGAACAATTTGAGCTCCTCTGGTTCCAAACGAAGCACTTGACCACTTTTCTTAGGTGTCATCACATTGATTGTGATTTATGTTAATCTGCAGATGTTAAGATTTCAATCTGATAAGATTTCTGGAAATTCTTGAACAGACAAATGGTATGGGGAGGTTTCTTCATCTGCAAAACATTGATATACCAAGATATAGATATTACAAATCAAATCATAATTTTTCATGTTTTAAATATTGGCCCAAAACCTTTGATTGGATGTAGAACTGAAAGGTACAAACTCAATCTCTTTAAATCATCACCCAGATCCAAAACACGATTTGATCATAATAATTAATGGTGCTTGACCCTTTGCATGATTTTTGTTAACTACTGACATAATCTTTTGCGATTTAAACACGTTCAAAGACAATGAAGATTTAGTTGCTACAAGAATGGTGCCATTCTTGTAGCCTCTTTCAAGTTTTTGAATTTAAACAAAAATTGGCTCTAAGTCTAATTGAAGATAGTATTCTTATCTAAAATTCAAACTTTATCTAACTAATGCATGATAAAAAATGCCAAAGCAAATAAAAAACACTCCACAAGTCATAGAAGAAACGGGAAATAGGGGAAAATTGATACTAGGAAGAGGTAGGATAGGGGCAATTGGTAGGTAAACAGTCATGAATATATTTAAGGACTAACAAGATGGTCAGTTGTTCAATATTTATATTCAAGTTGATGTTAGGCCCTAAATAGGTTCCCAATCAATGTGTGTATTAGCAATGTTTAGCCCAAAGGCACGTTTGATTCTCAAATGGTATATTTTTCTAGATCAAAGTATTAAAAGTGAAGGGAGGAGCACCAACATTTGATTCTGAGGACCCGCAATTTATTTTTAATATTTGGAGACGCCTGTAACAACCCCATCATTATGACTACAAGCGACGCAAGAAAGTGCAATTTTATTTTTTTTTAGGCAGGAAAGCAACGACGAAAACAGTTAAATCACACAACTTGGTGACGAACACAACACACACACAGATCATGCAATAGACAACAATGACTCAACACACTAGTAGATCATGAATCTAGGTGGAACATGTGATAATCAATAGACAGATAAAAACGACAACCAGTCTGACACGAGAAAGACAATGCCTACAAGCTAAAGGACAACATCTACAACCCGACACAACGACTTCGACGGACATTATATAGAAACCTTTATGACGTGAAAAACCAAACGCATTAAGGCGTTGCAGATACAAGCACCAAAATCAGTTACAACAAACAATATACTCACAGTGGGAAGCTAAGACTTCAACCAGGTTATCATTTTCATCTATTCAACCAGGCACACAAGGATCCCCTCATCAGGAATCATGTCGTCACAAGGCGATAGATGTGACAGTAACCATAGCGCAACATAACATTTCTAGACCCCTTTACCCAGGCTAAATTCAACGTGCTAGGAGACCGAATTAACTATCTAAACACATGCCGACTAACCCTAGCACCCAATCAACAAGTCGAAAAGACGCAAGGGAATCTGACGACTATGACATTCATACAACACATTAATTTCCTTGTGCAACAAGATCAATCTGTACACATTAAAATAATTATTATCAAAACAATTAGTTCATTATAACTATTTTCCAATTCTATTATCAAATATGTATTTTCCTGAGGAAATTCGCTATCATTTAAACTGGAACCAAAAATGGAACATGTCTTTTAAAGCAATATAAATGTGTCTTTTAAAACTGAATATGTTATCTTTTAAACTGAAACAATATATAATTTTTTTATCTATGTAATCTATATATTGATATTACTGTATCACATTAGATATAAAAACGTTTCCATTACATATTAAATTTTCTAGTTATACACATCATACCACACATTCGACAAATCACAGTTGTATACAAAATATCATTGTTGTCTAATTTAATTCTCTATATATTCATTGTCTATACAAATAAGAGCTAATAATGAAATTAACAGTAATGATATACAATAAAGACATTACTGTCTAAATATAGTGTTGTCCCTTAACGATATTTAATAATGGTATATAATGATGATATACAATAAGGATATATATTGTCTAAAATATATTGCTAAGTTAAAATGATATTGCTGAGCGAAAACATGATAGTGTTGGGAAAAATATGATATCATTGTGTCATTAATGTATAAATCACTGCCATCTATATAATATGCTATCTATCAAATAAAATAATTGATGTTTATTGCATAAGATCGTTGTCATTTATATCATATGTTGTCTATCAAATATAATAGGTGAAAATGTAGTCAAACACAATAAAAATCAAAATGTTGTCAATCCCATCATACACTATTGTCATTCGCCTACCAAAACCGTTGACGTTCACCTGCAAAAACATTGCCATTACACTGAAGATACGCAGTCTGAATACAATCGTTGTATGTATAATTATGGTTGTCAGGCGTTGTTATCTCAGTCCCACGAATATATCACCATCTATTAGTTATTCACATATTTAGATATCATTTGTTGTCTATTTAAAAAGGAAATCGCTATTAAACAACATCTATAGAATCGTTGTCAAAATATTATTGTTAAGGCACAACCATAGATAAAAATTGTTGTCATATAATGAATATAAAACCATTGTTATATCATAAATAGAAAATCGTTATTATACCATATCCATGAAGTCGTTGTCAATTATTATTGTTAATCACAACTATAGATAAATAAAAATCATTGTCATATAATGAATATAGAATCGTTGTTATATCATAAGTAGAAAATTGTTATTATACCATATCTATGAAATCGTTATCATGAAATGCGATGTCACTGTCATGAAATGAGAATTCGTTGTCATGAAATGAGATTATGATATCCCTATCATGAAATGAGAATTCTCTTTCATTAATTGAGATTTTGATATCAATGTCATGAAATGAGAATTATAATATCGTTGTCATGAAATGAGATTTCACTATTTAAAACTGAAACTAAAAATATATCGAATATAATTGTTTCAGTGCAACTGAAACAAAACAGGTCATTCACATAACAACCATATTGAAGGTATTTGTAAAGGCTATGATTGGGTGTAAATATTGTCATTATCAATCAATATATCATTGTCCTTTAACAATAGAATGTTTTATAGTAAATCATAAGAAGGAATCGTTGTCTGACGCTAAACAAGATTCGTTGTCTAAAATCAAAATGGTAAAAACAAGTTGGTAAAACGAGTTGGGTAAAAACGTGTGGGTAGATACGATTTGGTAGAAACGATTGGTAAAAATTATTTGGGCGTAAAAGAGAGTTGGTACAACCAATTGGTAGAAACAATTTGGTAAATATCAAAGGTATCCAAAATCACATGGTCTGTACAAGAATAAATCATTGTTAAAAGTATATATATAAGATATACATCATCAATTATAACACAGTCACAACAGTCAAAATTTGTTGTCTATCCTATATTAGATAAGAACGCAGTGATAATTTGCTCACTTGCAGAGATGAAATGAAATCAGATAGCTAATTTTTGAGTTTGTTTAAGTGCAGGGACATATGGAATGCAACGATAAATGGACACATATATAAATTAAATGTAGAGATTAAACACCACAAGAACACTCTGAGATAATCAATCACAGGAAAATGCAAAAGTAATCAATCACAAGAAACCACATAGGTTTAACAGTCAAGCACAAAGATCAAGGTCTAATAATAAGAAAAAAATGTAGAAATAAGTAAGGGATAGATAGTTGCATGAGAATTTATCCTTCACTCGTCATCCATGCACAAAAAAGAAGGGCATTTGAATCTATAGGTCTTTAAACAATGAAGTGACGACCGTCGATTCGGCTCCTAGCTGACTACTCAGGCATAGACTAATGACCTAAGGGATAAGAGACGAAAGATAAAAACACAATCTCTTCTTAATAATCAATAAAATCCACACAGAGAAGTCATTACAATTAGAAGTTGGGTTCGCTAAGGGAAATCAATTTAGAATACAACAAGCAAGGGGATTACAAATACCATAGGAAAGTAGGTGCAAGATAGCCTATGGCAATGAAATATTCAACCGAGCACAAAGAAATAACATGTGTAAATTAATTTCATTACAAGTAACAACTTAACAAGCGTACCTTAGCCAAACAAAAATGCTCCGTAGCTTCTGTCTCATGCGCACTCTATCCATATCCCGCTTGTCGACCCATGTGAACTCACCGGTACCTCCCAGCCAATGCTAGGGGTATTATTCTTCCCCCTGAGCCACCTAAGCTGCAAAGGGGCCACGCACACAATACCAGAGAACAATTAGCACCCAACTCGCCTCACAAGGTCGAGCTACCACTCGTTACCCGAGCTCGGTATCCCAACTCCCATAAGATAAGTTCAGTCAAGACAAAAATTCAGCAGCGTAACATTACACATAAATATGAGATCCATACTCCTCCTCCTCCATCCTTTTTATAGAGTTTTTAAGTAATTAGTTTCCCAAATTCTCATTAAATTCATATTTCATAAATTTTAATTAGGAAAAACCTCCCCCGTACACATGTCGTCTGATCCCCTAGTTGCACTACAAAATTATTTTTATTAATTAATTAATTATTCCTATTTCCCTCACCCACCTAAAAGCATTCCTAAAAATGCTCCTTGGTGTCCCAATATTCCCTTACAACTCTTAAATGACTTACGCCTTATTTAATTCTTAGTTGAGTTCACAAATAGCAAGTTCTAAAGGCAAGATTCCTTACTAAGCTAGACATTCAACGTTTTCCTTGTGTTTCCCTTTTTCTCTAGGTTTCCCCTCTTTCTTTAAGTTTCCTATTTCTTTTAAGTTTCCCTCTTTTTCCTTTTTAACTAAAAATCAATTTAGCAAGTGTAGATAAAACAACCATTTACCCTTTTTCTTCTTTAATTAAAAATTAAATTAGCAAGTGTAGATGAAACAACCATTTACCCTCTTTTCTTTTTATCTAAAATTAATTTAGCAAAAATAGAAAAAAAACAACCAATTCCCTTTTAAAATTTTAATCCTCCATTAAAATTTTGACTTTAATAAATAAATTTGAATTTCTTAGCCCCCTTCTTATTACATGTTTATTTGTTATTATTATTTTTTTTTTACCACAGGTTCTACTTAGACCTAGATTTTAATTTCACTAGGTTGGGCAACATTTTCTTAGGGAATTTGTTTTTTAATATTACTTAACACATCATTCATTTTAAGGCTGTCTAGGTTTATTCACTTACCATTTAAAATTGCGACGTGCCCTTAAGGACGCATTAGGTGCTCCAAGGGTGCCACTCACCTCTTTCTGTTTTCCTTGCACGATGTGCCCTTCAGGACGCACTACATGCTCCAAAGGTGCCACTCGCCTCTTTCTATTTTCCTTGTGCGACGTGCCCTTTAGGACGCACTACGTGCTCCAAGGGTGCCAGTCGCCTCTTGACTGACTTGGTAGACATAAAAAACCCCTAGAGTCAATACTTCGCTAGGTGATCTTATGGGAGACTAAGGGCCTCTAAGGAATAAGGCCCCTGCCTTATTGCGTGCCTCGTAGAGTCATCGTGAGCAACTTTCATAGTCTCCCCTCATTGCATCGTTGGTCTTCTCGAACTAGGTAATATTTAACCTATAGTTTGAGCCACAATGAGAGTGCTAGTAGGTTGTGGCAAGGCTATTGTCCACACCTCTCCCTCTAGTCTCTGGTTGTCCTGTGTGACCCCTCTACTCCACATGTGAGTCTGGTCGACAAGCTATCGCCAGCCTACATCCATCAACAAATCATGTCAACAACAATAATCAATCCTCATAACATCTAATCATATGTACATGTGTCACATCAATAACATTCAAACCCAACAGTCCTTTCCCTGACTCGATCCAGAGTCCAAGGGGTTTCATTGATGCCTCTGCATCCTCAATGTCCAAAGTCCTGCACACTCAGGAGAACCCATTCAATAGCACTTGTCTATGTGAATACAACAAAATAACATATCGTCAATCGATAATATCTCATGATCATAATAAAAAAGCCAATACTATAATAGTCTGGATCACTTGCAAGAAAGTGTCCTCAAGGAATAAGTTCACTCAGAGAGTGCAAGAGAGGGATGTTACATACACCCCCTCTAGTTTTAAACTTCATCTTGAAGTTTCACAGTATATAAGTGCCGAAATAAAGTGTATCACAGTATCATAAGTCTATCTATAAAAAAATATGGAAACTGCTGATGCATATCATATGCGTCCTCTCAAGTCGCTGAGTGCAGACTATAGTTGTCCCACTAGACCTTGACTTGATCTACTATTCGATGATGTTGTTGTCGAATGCGACAGTTCAGGATATGGATCGGCTCTGTCGTCAGCACACCCTCGTTCGATCCTGCAAGGAACTCATGTCAATAACATGTGCAGGATCACTAATATAATGTCTCAAACAGATACATGAAAAACATTGAGCATACGCCTCAAAGAATAAGTAAAGGCTAGTCAACTAGGCCATGGGCCCTCTCTTTTCCAAAATCTCTTAGGATCCCCCGAACCTAGGAGATATTTTATCACCCTTTACAAACTTGATCTAACTCTTATGCGGTTTCACTCACAAGATTAATTGATTGCCAACTTCATAAATATGATCGACACTATGGGCCTCGAAAAAACTATATTGTCGATCCTGAGCTTCCTTGATCCTTTGTCCTATGGTTTGAATTGATCTTCCATTTCTTGGATTGCTTCCAGTCCCACTAGGACCCTATCCTCAAGCCGATCCCAACTCAAAGGCATATGACATGGTCTCTTGTAAAGAAACTCGGAAGGTGCCATCTTAATGGTGTTTTGATAATTGTTGTTATACACAAATTATACCAGTGGAAAGAACTCTTCCCAACACTTATGTTGGTCCATAACATACATAAGCAAGATGTCCTCCAAGATTTGGTTTGTTCGTTTGTTCTTCCTGTCTTTCTCCGGGTGCTACGAAGTACTAAAATTAAGTCGGGTTCCCAAGGCCTCTTGGAAACTAGTCCAAAATCGTCAAGTAAACATCGATCCTCAACCGGATATAATCCTCTTAGGCATGCCATGCAACATCACAATCTTGCTGATGAAAAATATAGCTATGTTAGGTGCCTGATATGTCGTACCCATAGGAATAAAATGAGCACTCTTCGTCAGAGTGTTGACTACCACAAAAATCGAGTCATGTCTCCTTGTCTTCAGTGGCAATCTAGCAATGAAATCCATCGAAATGACCTCCCATTTAGATTCTGGAATAGTGTGTGGCTATAGTAATCATGCTGGATGTCTATGTTCAGCCTTCACTTGCTGACATTCTAGACATCTTGCCACATAGTTGACTATGTTTTCCTTCATTCATTTCTAGAAGAATAAGGGTTTAAGGTCTTCCCTCATCTTCGTGACTCCCGGGTGAGCCATGCACACTGCTCTATGAGCCTCATTTAGGATCAAAATCCTCAACTCATCATTCAGTGGTACGTAAATTTAAGTTTTAAATCCCAATAATCCATCGTCGTCAAACGTAAATCCTTCAAATCTTGGTACCATCATTGTTTTTTATCCAATAAAATACTTGACCTCTTTGTACCAGTCATTGTCGCACTGTAAAGTTAGAATATTTTCATGCAGATTCGTCTGAAGAGGCATCACAGACAAGATGTGTGGTCTTTGACTCAATGCATCCCCACTTTGTTCACTATTCCCTTTATGTAAGTAATCTCTAAATCATACTTGCTAAGCAATTCCTACCAACGTCGTTGTCGCACGTTCAATTCGCTTTGTGTAAAGATGTTTGGTAGTCCACAGTGATCCATTTAGTTCAAATTTACTTCCAATAAGGTAGTGCCTCCAAAATCTCGAGGCATAAACAATGGCTAACACTCCAAATCGTGTGCCGCATAGTTCTCCTCATGCCTTCTCAACTTTATCGAGATGTAAGCGATCACTCAATTGTCTTACATCAAGACTCAACCTAAGCCTTCCTTGGATGCGTCAGTGCATACCAAGAAGTTTGTGTCCATGTTAGGGACCTTCATTATCGATGTTTTTGTCAACAACTCCTTGAGCCTCCAAAATGCTTCCACACATTTCTTGGTCCATACAAACTTCTTTTTCTTCTTTTGCAATTTCGTAATCATATTTTCTATCTTTGGAAAAAAAAAACCTCAACGAACCATCGATAGTATACCACTAAAGCCATGAAGCTACGCACTTTGGGGACATTCATTGGTGCAGGCCATTACATAATAGCCTCAAACTTTGGTGGATCCATGACGATACCTTCTCCAATGATGACATTCCCTAAGTAGTGAATCTTCGATGGATAAAACAAGCATTTAGACAATTTCCATACAATTGGTTCTCTCATAGACACTGTAGTACCAACCTCAAGTGCTCGTCATGTTCTTCCAACCTCCGAGAGTAAATCAAAATATCGTCAATGAATACTTGGACGTAAGTCCTAGGTCCAACAACTCCTTCAGTTGCATTCTCAACTCCTATAACTTCAAGGTCGACATCTGATAAGGCGTTCTTGCTATCAGTTTAGTTCCAGGTTTTAGGTCAATGGTAAATTCCAATTCCCTCTTCGGCGGAATCCTGGGAAACTCCTCCGGGAAGACGTCCATAAACTCTCTCACCACCAGAAGGTGTTCTAGACCTTCCGCTACTCCATTCTTGTTTAACACAAGGATCACATAAATCTTACATCCCTTGTGCATGCTCTTCCATAGTTGTAAGGAAGAGATGAACCTCAGGGAAACTCACTGGTTTCAAACTACAATCATGTGTCTATGTCCCTCATCATCGACCAAGCTCAAACATTTCATCTTATAGTTGAGTATCGCCTCATGCAATTCCAACCAGTACATATCGATCACGACATCGTAAGATCCTAAGATCGTGACGTACATTTGGCCCTAGTGACAAACTCTCCAAGGTTAAGGCTACAACTCGTAACCTTTCCTCCAACCTTTTGTCTGGCTCTCGAAGCCATTTCTAAAAAGATAAACTCACCTTGTTTGACTTCCTTTACCTTAATTCTTTTTAGCGCTACATCAAGAATGAAACTCTCGGTAGCACCAGGATCTATCATAATATGAAAGGTTTGGTTAGCAACGATAAGGATTTCACTGTTGAGGCATTGGTCATCGATGTGTATTGAAAGTGGATCCTCTCTGGAAGCCAGGATATCCTGGTGAAAGTCTAGCTGGTGTCTGATGCTGCTGCACACTAGATGACACCTACCCTACGGGTCTCGCTGGAGTCTTTCTCCAAACCCCACTGATAATCTCCTCCTCTGCTATGAGGGCCTTATGAACAACCTCATGCAAGTTTTGAGGCATAGTAATCCTAACCTTTGCAAAACTTTTGACATTCAGGAAAAAAACGAACCTTTTGACCTTAATTTTGTCGGTATTCAAGTGTGGAGCATACTGAAGCAACTCCAAAAATGGGCCTCGTACTTGGGCACCGTATGACCACCCTGTCACAAGGCATTGAACTTGTTGAGCTGACACTCATTGAATTCCTCAGAAAGATACCTCTCCTGGAACCATTCCTCGAACAGTTCCCATGACACGTCTTTGACGGCCATATTCAAATGCGGTAGGAGCATATTTAATCATAGAAGAGCGCCCCACTTCCGTGGAAAGATCTCCATGCGGACCTTCATGTTGGAGGTCATAACCATGAAGCATGAATCAAAATGCCTTTCTCTCCATCCATGCCTCAACGGCTCAGTTGTCTACGACACTCATAGACTTGAGAACTCATCCCTCTCGATTTCTCGGTGAATGCTAACAGTACTGGCGGGGGTGTGTTGTGGACCCTTTGGGGTACAAGCGCCCTGGCCTCATCTCAGTACAAATGGTGAATCAAGGCCTCTAAAAATATTTGGAAGGACCTTATTATACCATCATCATCCCTTACAACAATCAATCCCAACCCAAGGGATTTTTATTCCCTTTTGGGGGTTAGAATCCGAGGGCACGGACACTTCTGGAGGCGTCACACCTCCTTCCACGAACCCATGCTGTGAACCTCTACGGTGTCCTCTAATCGAGATCACCGCATGGACACATTAAAGTTTTAATTAGCCCTAGGTTATTACTCAAGGATTTACTGCAATGGAAAGCATGGCAATCCACAGTCACAAGGTTGAACCCACTCTGATACCATATGTAATGACCTCGTTGTTATGACTACAAGCGACGCAACCAAGTGAATTTATTTTTTTTTTGTTTTAGAAAGGAAGGCAATGATGACAATAGTTAAACCACACAACTTGGTGACAAACACAATGCACGAATATCAGACAATAAACAACAACAACTCAACACACTAACACATCATGAAACTAGGTGGAACATGCGATAATCAATAGACAGATAAAAATGGCTACTCGCCCGACACGAGCAACACAACGCTTGAAAGATAAAGGAAAACATCTACAACCTATACCAAATGCCTTTGATGACCAGTATCTAGAAACCTCTATGATGCTCAAAACCAAACACATTAAGGAGTTGCAGATCCAAGTACCAAAATCAATTACAATGAACAATATGCCCACATTGGGAAGACAAGACTCCAACCAGGTTATCTTTTTCATCTATCCATCCGGGCGCACAAGGATCCCCTCATCGGGAATCATGTCATCACAAGGCGATATGCGTGACAGTAACCATGGCGCAACATAACATTTCTAGACCCCTTTACCCATGCTAAATTCTACGCGCTAGGACATTGAATTAACTGTCTAAACACATGATGACTAACCCTAGCACCCAATCGACAAGTCAACAAGATGCAAGGGAATATGACAACTATGACATTCATACAACACATTAATTTCCTTGTGCAACAAGATCAATCTGTACACATTAAAATAATTATTATCAAAACAATTCGTTCATTGTAACTATTTTCCAATTTCATTATCATATATGTATTTTCCTGAGTAAATTCGCTATCATTTAAACTAAAACCAAAAATGGAACATGTCTTTTAAAGAAATATAAATGTGTCTTTTAAAACTAAATATGCTATCTTTTAAATTGAAACAATATAAGAAAATTGCTATCTATATAATCTATATATTGATATTAATGTATCACATTAGATATAAAAACGTTGTCATTACATATTAAATTTGCTAGTTATACACAACATACCACGCATTTGACAAATCACAGTTGTATACAAAATATCATTATTGTCTAATTTAATTCTCTATATATTCGTTGTCTATACAAATAAGAGCTAATAATGAAATTAACAGTAATGATATACAATAAAGACATTACCATCAAAATATAGTGTTGTCCCTTAATGATCTATAATGATGATATATAATAAGGATATATATTGTCTAAAATATATTTCTAAGTTAAAATTATATTGTTGAGCGAAAACATGATAGTGTTGGGCGAAAGATGATATCGTTGTGTCATTAATGTATAAATCACTGCCATTTATATAATATGTTATCTATCAAATAAAATAATTGTTGTTTATTGCATAAGATCATCGCCATTTATATCATATGTTGTCTATCAAATATAATCAGTGAAAATGCTGTCAAACACAATAGAAATCAAAACATTGTCAATCCCATAATACATTATTGTCATTCACCTACCAAAAATGTTGAGGCTCACCTGCAAAAATGTTGCCATTACACTGTAAATATGAAGTCTGAATACAATCGTTGTCTGTATAATTATGGTTGTCAGGCGTTGTTATCTCATTCCCACTAATATATTGCCATCTATTAGTTATTCACAAATTTAGACATGATTTGTTGTCTATTTAAAAAGGAAATCGCTATTAAACAACATTTATAGATTCGTTGTCAAAATATTACTATTAAGGCACAACCATAGATAAAAATTGTTGTCAGATAATGAATATAAAACCATTGTTATATCATAAATAGAAAATTGTTATTATACAAAATCCATGAAGTTGATGTCAATTATTACTGTTAATCACAGCCATAGATAAATAAAAATTGTTTTCGTATAATGAATATAGAATCATTGTTATATCATAAATAGAAAATCATTGTTATACCATATCTATGAAGTCGATGTCGTGAAATGAGATTTCTCTATCATGAAATGAGATTATGATATCGGTGTCATGAAATGAGATCATGATATCGCTGTCATGAAATGAGAATTACGATATCGCTATAATGAAATGAGAATTTGTTGTCATGAAATGAGATTTTGCTATTTAAAACTGAAACTAAACATATATTGAATATAATTGTTTCAGTGCAACTGAAACAAAATAGATCATTCACATAACAACCATATCAAAGGTATTTGTAAAGGCTATGATTGGGGTTAAATGTTGTCATTATCAATGAATATATTGTTGTCCTTTAACAATAGAATGTTGTCTAGTAAATCATAAGAAGGAATCAATGTCTAACACTAAACAAGATTTGTTGTCTAAAACCACAGTGGAAAAAAACAAGTTGGTAAAACGAGTTGGGTAAAAACGTGTGGGTAGATACGATTTGGTAGAAACGATTGGTAAAAATGATTTGGGGGTAAAAGCGAGTTGGTACAACGAATTGGTAGAAACAATTTGGTAAGTATCAAAGGTATTCAATGTTACATGGTCTGTACAAG
>SNQJ01S0031716.1:221510-231625 GCA_010110895.2 Picea sitchensis
TAGCTCTAGTTCTAGCCACATATTCTTAGTCCATTAGAATTACATCATTTTCCACTCTTGGATAAATCATACCATAAGCTTGTCTCCCTTGTAGAGTACAATTGGTTTCCATTATTTTATGATCCTCCCTTATGCAACTATCAAGAATCACAAATTCAGTTTCACATATATGGCATGACCTCTCTCTAGTATGCCATGATCACATCACCATATTTGTTGGCCAAGGTTTCACAACTCCTATATCAGCAACTTGACCTTTCCAATGGATGAACTAATGCTTATTTCTCTCCTTGCACTTCCATCTTTTGTTTTTTCATTCAAGGGCCTCATCACACAACCAACAACTCTCTCCTATATCATGGTAATTTTTAGCATTACCACTTTCTTACTCTCAACTCACATGGAGTGTGTTAGTTAACATTCTTTATTCCCTAGATATAGGTATATACACATATTTTGATGATGGAAATCTCACCAAATCTCTATTTTCTATCAACATCAACCAACTCACTCTCAAGTTTCTAGTGCCTCTCCATTCCTCCTCCAAATATGTAGTGCCCCATGGTCCTTATCTTTTGTACTTCACAACACATCTTTAGTAGCCAAAGTCATATCTATAACTTGTAGGTTGCATATTTCTCTTATATGGTCTCATTTGTAAAATGAGAAGAAAGTAGGGATGATTTCAAACTAATCAAGAGGAACTTATGTAGATAGCAAGGGAACCCTCCCCAAGGAGGATGCACCACTCAACCTACAAAAAACCAACTCAATTATGAAGAACTCAATAGTTCCTAGACCTTAAGGGAAACTTTCCCCATTTCCAATTGTTCTAGTTAGTAGTTATTGATGTGTAGCATGTGGTTTAAGCTTTCCAACCTTTGAGCTACATGCAATAATTGTTTATATTTGTTTCTTAGTCCTTGGGTTATGTGCATCTTGGGTGGACCCATTATATTCCTGTAGCAATCCTTTTGGCTAGCATAATAAATTAAGACATTTTTTCTTGAGGACTTTCATATTCTCTAGTTATTCTTAATATTTCTTATTCTTGAGTTAATTGTTTCTTCATATTGTGCGCTTCACTTCTTAGCTAGTTTTTCTCTAGTTAAGAAGTTTAGATAGACATCAACATAGAATTTGGATCAATGGTTTTTTACTTTGTGAAAGATGAAAATAAGACCATCATGGGCTATGTAAGAATTTTATAAAATTAAAACACCTTAATTGAACTTAGGACCTTGATCAAGGTTCTACCCCTTAATCAAGGTCTTAACCCTTGATTGATATCCACACCTTGATTAAGAGTTTACTTAAATCTCCTCAACACCTCGATTGAGAATATGTTGAATCTAAGACAAACCCTTATTCAAAATCTTGTTTAAACACTCAATCAAGATCTCAAAACCTTAATCGAACACTTAAAAATTAGCTCAATGGAGAACCTACCTAAATTTTTTTCAACAACCTCCCTTACCAAAAAGCACTACATAGGTTCATGTATTAACCCTACATAGCTTCATGTATCAACCAATAATTAAAACATTAATATTTTCAAATATATTAAGGGTAAAATCATGAAGGTGGGTTTCACTATTTTGAGAATTGGGTCTCCAAAATTCCTAGCGGCCTTTTTCGGTCGAACTCCTTATTCTTTTGGCCAAATTACAGTTTTTTCAGGCTTAATGTTTAGACGTCAAATCAAACAGCACTCTGACGATGCCCTTGAAAATCATGTACAAGATTTTCCAGATGGATTTTTTCGTCTAGTGAAACCTTTCAACTGAAAGTTTCTTTCGACCGAAAACATTTTTCGTCCGAAAGATTCTTTCAACTGAAAAAATTTTTTGCCTGAAAGATTTTTTTGACCAAAAAATTGTCTAGATATCCCCTTCCTCTCAAACATTTGACCGTTTTTCAAACTGTTGAGATTTTGCAAGAAAATTTTGTTTGTTGGTGGTGTTCATTGATGTTGGTGCTGGTGGTGGTTGTTGTTTTTGGTGGCATTCATTGTTGTTGGTGGAGGTCATTTTTTTTTGTGGTGTTGGTTGGAAAGGGATCCAGCTAGAGGCATTGGTTGTTTTTGGTGGCAAGGGCTCTAGCTAGAGGCATTGGTTGTTTTTGGTGGTGAGGGCTCTAGCTAGAGGCTTCACTAGTCCAGAGGATTCATTTTTTAATGTAATTCTAAACATATTATGGTTGGATGTGTTTTATTTTAATTTTTTTATGAAAATTACATTTTCCTACATGGACATGCCTAAATTCAGGTCTATCCATGTACATGGATAGGAACGAAATCAGGCATGTCCATGTACATAGACATGGGCTATTTTGGCTATGTCTATGACATGTTGTGGTGTGTAGTGGGCCTTTCTTTCTCATAATAGAGTGTTAAAACTAATTGACAACATAATTAAGTCATAGATGACTATTTCTACCAAAGCATGCAAGAGTAATTATAATTGGAACCTCTTTGTTGGTTGACAAGGGCTCCAACTAGAGGCGTTGGCGTTGGTCCTTATTGGTGGTGAGGGATTCAACTAGAGGCTTCACCATTCCATAGTCTTTAGAGTTATTTAAGGTAATTCTAAACCTCAAGTACTATGTTTAGATGCTTTTTATTTAAATTGTTTTAAGAAAAATAAATTTTCATACATGGACATGCCCACATGGACATGGTCGAATTCGGGCATGTCCATGTACCTGGATAGGACCGATTTCGACCATGTCCATGTAGATGGACATGCCTGAATTTGGACCTACCCATGACATGTTTTCTTGTGTAGTGGGCCTTTCCTTCTCATAATAGAGTGTTAAAACTATATTACATAATTAATTCATAGATGACTATTTCTACAAAAACATGCATGAGTAATTATAATTGGAACCTCTCTTTGTATTAGTAGAACATATTTTACAATTCAGAACTAAGTTCCTTATGAAAAATATCAGTTGTATTCTTTAGAGGTACTAACCTCCCTTTATACATAAAATTGTTATGAAAGAAATAACAAAAAATTAAATGTCAACGAACTTGAGAATCAAATATTCTTACATGGTTATAACAATGTACAAACTTAATAAAACTCAATAATAAAATATACAATTGGTTAGACCCAACATTCTATCTTTATCCAATCAAATTAGGATGCACAACACGGGCATGTCCATGTACATGGACAAGGCCTAAATTGGCTATGGACAGGCTTGAATTCATGCATGTACATGTACATGGATAGGGTTGATTTCGCCCATGTCCATGTACATGGACAAGCCCGAATTTAGGCCTGTCAAAAGTTTCCAAAGAAAAAAGACCAGAAGAGTGCCGATTGTGTTGCTTCATAACAATATAGTTGATATGAAATTTATTAACTATGAAATCGATTAAACTCGATAATTATATGACATTTCTAAACAAATTTAACATCGAAGTTCCAAAAAACTAGTTACCATACTACAAAATCATATCATATCAAGAAGTATCTCTCCTAGATGAACTTAAAAGTGAACACACTATGTAACAACCCTAGTTGAATATATACTTAGGGATTATTAAGTAAAAAATTATTAGGTAATTAATTTTTTTCCTAACATGTTAATAACTAAACAAAGATTGGTATAATGATATTAATTAAATATTTATTTATTAATTAATGGTTATAATTTTGATTAATTAATTAACTAATTAACTACCTATTACATTCAATGACATGGGTGTTAAATTTAAAAGAGTTAATAAATTTAATTGTTTAAATTAAAGGATTACGTATACGGAGGGGATAAGGAGCATTAATAAATAAGGATAAGGAGAATTAATAATAGGATAAAGCATTAATAATTGGATAAGATAATAAATGTGTAGGTAAGGAAATAATTGAGGAGAAAGCGCGGTGAAGGAGGTATATGAGGGGAGGAGGCTTACGGAAGGAGGGGGGATCATTTTTTTTAGGGTTCTTTTGGATTTGCGTAGGGGAGTTTGAGTTGGGGAGTCGGGAAAGGATCAGTACAGGGGGCACCGGTTTGCTGGAGGTTTTGGGCATGGGGGCCAGGATATCTATATGGTATCCTGGAGTTAGGAAGCTGTCCTAGTTGGAAGGGTGGAAACACGATTTTGGGCAGTGTTTGACATAGTTTCAGCAACAAACAACCAGATCGACGAGGGAATTAACATCAGGGAGAGGTATTTTATTTATTCTCTTAAGTAATCCTTATGCTATGGATAAAATTTTAATTTTTTTCGAATATCATATGCTCATATGTTGGTGATTGAATTATTTTTGTATGAGAAGGAATTATATGCTAAATCAAATTAAATTTTGTATTTTTACAGCTACTACACATGGTATCAGAGCTTCAGCTTGAAGCACTGGGGCCTTAAGGGCCAAGTTCCCAGCTCCAACTCCAGCTCTGCCTAACCTGCAAGCCAAACACAGAAATTTTAACACAAATATAAATATAAATGAAATACATATTGAAAATGTAAAAAAAAATATCACAATAAAAACAAAACTTTAAGGACTATTTAGAATATCTGTTATTATTTTTGAGATGCTATATATACATATAAATGATAATCTGCATATGTGTGCCTCATGGCCATAGTAGATTATTTGATTTACCTACTATTGAAATTACAACTTACAAACAAATGATTTGAAAAAAATAAATAAGTGAAACCAACACAAACAAATTTACCAAAGTAAAACAAGTGAACTATGTAGTCTCACTTTATAATTCGAATGAGTGAGATAAAGAGAGACTCATACAGTCTGAAAAGTGTACGAAACCAGTAATTTTAAGAGTCCCTATTATACATATATAATCGTATACATTAATGAAAGTGGTGATTTGGTACAACATAACTCAGAAGATGTTATGATAAATTCCTCTATATAGATTGATAGATTGTTGTTGCATAAAGAGTCATAATAGTTTTATTTCCATGTGAAATATGAATACAGACAGGGTTATACAAAAATTTTCGATAACTTTCAAAGAGAATATTTATTCAACATTGACTATCTATAATAGAGATGTGCAAGCGCAAATCTCTCGTTTGAACTGTGGAATAAAATATTAGGAAGAGGCCATTGGAGATGGAACCCGAATTAGATTTTTAAACTTAAGTAAGTCTTCCTTCATAAATCAGTGTAAACGATTTAAAACTTGAAAAAGAAAACAAGAATATTATTACTACCTTCTCAAAATTTAATCAAAGGAACAAAATAAAAAGAGCGAAGGGGAAAGTGTAACTTATCTCAGGCCTGGGTTGAATTTTGGCCTTTCTGCTGCGAAGTGAGAAGTTCGCGACCCAAGGGGAGCGGGAGGCTCATAAAAGTATGATGGGTTCTGTCACAAAAGAAAAGGGACCCATCATTAGATTTGGAACCATCCACGAAGCAAAAGTCCAGATACCTTTAACAGAGAATTACCTCGAATGATAAGAAATACATTAACCAGAGGAAATGATTTTTCGAAACACATTACATCGAAAATCAAATGAAGTAATTCATAGATGAAGTAATCATAGAGACCAGATATAGAATTTTCATTAAGACTATTTTATTTTTCAAAAAATGATGGCTTCGAAGGAAATTAGAGTTATTATCATTTCCACACAGAATTAACCAATGGGTCCTTAGCATAAGGAAAATCACGTATTCAAGTGGAACGATTCAAGAGAGAGTGATAGAAATCAACAAGAAAGAAAATCCTCCACGTGTTCTAATCAAATAAGAAGATTCCTTAACATAAGAAAACCCAGATTTAGACGAGGGAATTACAAGGACATAGTTAATAATTAAAAGAGACAATTTTTTCCACAGACGGATCCCTTACCATAGCAAAACCAAGAAGTGAATGAATGTATTATAGAAAATAGAAAGTACTTTTAAACGAGTCACATCCATCATGTTTTCCTCATGGTACCAACAAAACCATTACCATAGGGTAACCACTAAAGTGTTATATTGACAAGGATTATAAACAGTACCGAGAGTTATGGCCCTTTACAAGAAAACAATCAGAAGAATCCAGGTAGCGATAACCAACGGGAAACCTGGGAGATTCAGGTACTGGTCGTCCCTATAGTTTAAAAGAAAAATTCTTTATGCAGACATTAAAGAGAAAAACTANACCATTCCATACCCAAAACCCTCACTCTATGGATTATGGCAATTTTATTTTTTTTCTTCTAAAATGGAGATATGGGAGGAGCCCACGAGGAGGCGACTCCACTATGCTCTACGCGTCCAATGGTCAGCAGCACCATGCAAACTCAGAACTTCCTCAAATCAACCCAGAACATGCGAGGTGCCGCATCTCAGGCACAATAGATCGACATGCTATCCAAACTAACACCTATACACAATACACAACACAAATTCGATGCTCAATCTACTCCCTTGCAGGCCATCGTCGTTTCCAATCACTTCAGCTTCACTTTGTTGCGCATCCATAGGGATTCTGTGTTCTGAGGACTGCAGAGATTTTACGGTTGGTAAAGGACTGTAAAAAAAAAAAAAAAACAAAGCAATTTGGATAAAGAAAATCCAGAGAATGGAAAAGTTCAAGCAATCCAAATGAATCAAATAGACAGACCAACAAAGGCATTTGCCAGAAAATCTAGAGAGGAAAATCTCAAGCGAGCCAAAGGAAACAAGATTTGGAATGTTACCCACAAATTTACAATCATGACTAGTTTACTACTTGTGTTGTCGGTGGCCTAACCATATCTCCTAAAAGTTGCACCTGTCGGTGGCCTAACTATATCTCCTAAAAGTTGCACACACTGGGAATGATGTGAAACTTGCACCAACTGGGAATGATGTAAATCGTACTCAATAATTTTCTTTCATTTCAAGCAAACTTAATAATTTAACCCCAATAGCCAACGCACAGCACCGAGACCTCCCCTATTACAGAGTTGATGGACAAACACCGCAAACTCTGAGAAAATTTAACAAAATATTCATATCAAATTGCAGTGTTGTTATGCCAAAAGAAATACCAACCCTACACATAACACCATGAGAAATAGCCCACGACCATTACCATAGCTCCGACCATTTCCAGAGCTCTGTCGCAGTTGTAGAGCAGGAGAGGCTCAGGGTGCATTAGAAATTGCAAATGAAACAAGCTACAGGACGATTAGGGTTAGGGTTATTGAGATAAGTGCATTTAGGGTTTAGGGCACATGGGCCTCATGCGAGGACCCACGATGCCGTATGGATTTTTTTTTTTTTTAAATCTTAAGTAATATTTATTTTAGTTAATGTGATATTTTATTGAATTATTTAAATTAACTTTTTAAATTATTCTTAAATCTAAATTCCATTGGTTTAAATCGTTAATTTTTTTTTTCTTTATTAATTATTAACAAATATATATATAATATACATACATATATTTAATAAATATAAGCAGCAAATTAAAACTAAGTATAGTAAATTAATTAAAAGTAATTATCATTAATTTATTTAAATTAAAATATTAGAGAGTCCATGGGTTTTGAACCCAAGACCCCCCACCAAGCGAAGTGCCTTAAGAAGAACACTAATGCCAACAAGCCCTCACAAGTCTTTACAAATAAATTCTTATATTTAATTAGATTAATGGTAACACTATAGGAATTAAAGTGGTATTATTATTAGGAAGATACTGTATGAAGATTAAGACTAACTGGCTTATTACCTAACCTATAGATCCAGAGCCAGCTAACCGAGTTGAATCATAATTAGTGAATGCACCAGAAATCAAGGTAAAGGCTTATTTAGCACTGCTGATCTTTGTATCCCAAATATAAACTCCGTTTTTCCAAGCGTCAGGCTCACGAGACCATACACACAACTCATCGAGCCAAGCGCCAAGTCCCTCCACTCCAATCTGCCAATCAAAGTCTACACTAAATCTCAATACAACATTCGACAATGCCAACCCTAGGTGCCAGGGAAGAGCTCATGAGTCAAGCATCGGAGGATATTTATTTATAAGCGAAAAGTTAAAAGGACTTAGACTAGGACAAGCGAGAAGGAGGCGGCATATGCACTAGGAGAGTAAGCATAGGAATTGGTGAGTATGGCGCAAGGCTAGCGTAGCTACAGGGTAAGGGAACCAATATTTTTTTTTATAGGGGCGAAGAAATCAAGCTTAGACACTTAATCCTAATCCTAACCTAGCCAATCCCCTAAAGGAGTAATGTCTGTTTACATAAAAGTAAAGAAAACTTACTCCTAAACCCTATTTCTAGTTTAAGTAGCACCAATTTGAAACATCCTGGAACTCATCCTGACAACTTTGGTTGATGCAGGTTAAATCATATAGGATGGTCAGGACTTGAGGGATTCGAGGCAGGGGAGTGTCATCGCAAGCACCGCCAACACCACCAGTGCCACCACCACCATCTCCCGAACTAGCTCTCATATTGCGCTCGTTGGAATCCATTAATGAGACTTTAAAGGGGCGACAGCCAGCAGGGACTGAAGTGGAACCCCCACCGTCTGGAATGGATAATCCAGAAGCATCAAGGGATTCAAGGGGAGGACCTCCACCCGAATATATCACGTGAGAATTGAAAAAGATCAAACTTCTAGAGTTTTCCGGGGGTCACGCCAGTGAACGCGTGGAAGCATGGTTGGAAGGCATGACAAGGTGTTTTTCCTTAAGGGACTATGCATCCAACTCAAAGGAAAAGATCGCAATTTTTCAATTAAGAGACAACGCCTTGAACTGTTGGGGCAACCTAGAAAGACAACTGCACCTTACCCCAGACACAGTATCTTGGGAACTTTTCAAGGAGAGGTTCCAAAGGAAATATCTACCAGCATACTACGAGGAACAATAGGTAGGGGCATTTCATGCCTTAGTATAGGGAAACATAATTGTAGAAGAATATGAGATCAGATTTATGGAACTGGTCAAATATGTTTCGTATATGGATAATGACCAACGACAGGCAGAGAGCTTCGTCTATGGATTGAATGCTAAGATAAGAGCTATGGTGCGGATGTGGAAACCATCTTCAGTAGCGGAAGCGGTGGAAAATGCACGTTATGTGGAGGAACACATGAACTTAACCAGGGGTACAAGACCGACATTTCCGCATCGTCATGGATTCGTAGGGAAGGTCCTGAGGACATTTCCTAGGGGAGGGGACTCAAGGCCACTGCCATATGGTAACAGAGTCGCTCCAAGGACAGTAGCCGCAAGGATTTCAATGGTAGCAAGTGCAGCATCCCGTTCATCGCCAACAATGCAGACAGGTCCACAACCATCTCAAGGAACAGCTAGTAGGGGTAGGGGTTCCAGGGGAAGGAACTCATTTCAGAGACAGTCACATAACAGTGCACAGGTTCAATCTCGTGTTACCTGTTGGGGGTGCGGAGGACCCCATTACCAACGTGACTGCCTAGAGTTACAATTAGGGTTCGTGCATAGAGAAGGAAAGGCATCGATGGGGAGAGCAAGTAGCAGCCACCAGATTTATGCAGCAGTTAATAATTGCCAGGCCGAACATCAATCCGCAGTGATGGAGTCATCAGGTATGCTAAATCATATCAATGTTAAGATTTTATTTGATTCTGGTGTGACAGATAGTTTCATTTCACCTTCTGCATTAGAAAAGAGTGGGTTGGCAGCCTACGAGCATGATAAATTTAAACAAGTCAAGATGGCTTCATGGGAAAAACAAGCAGTAGGACCTAGTGTCAATAATTGTATAGTAGACCTGGGAGTGTGTACTACCAGGTTGAAGGTATACGTCACTGCTCTCGGGGCATATGACCTAATGATTGGAATGGATTGTTTAGCATCTCACCGAGCTTTGGTAGATTGTTTCGCAAAGAGGGTGCTTCGTGTCGATGATGAAGGAAGACCAGTAGAGATCCAGGGTGGACAAAGAAAAGTGTTGTTATGCTTTATATCAACTATGAAGGTTAAGCGATGCTTAAGGCAAGGGTGTTGACTTTATATAGTGGAAGCAGTGAATGAAAGGAAGGGACCCTCATTGGATCAGTACCCGGTATTGTCATAATTTAAAGATGTTTTTCCGAACGAGTTACCAGGGTTACCTCCTGAGAGGGAGCTTGATTTTACTATTGAGCTAAAACTTTGTGCAG
>SNQJ01S0031716.1:231635-244223 GCA_010110895.2 Picea sitchensis
TACTAAAGGATGATAATTTTGATTATTAGTACATGCACAAGACTTGTATGTACTAGCTACACATGCATTTCTTGTACATATACACTAGTATGTATGAGTTTTCTTGACTTACTTACTGATAATGTTGGTTAATTGTTATGAATATGTGAACCATGTTTCTTTTCGTTTGTACCATAAGATACTTTAACTTCGGGACGAAGTTTCCTGAAGGGTGGGTGTATGTAACAACCCTAGTTGAATATATACTTAGGGATTATTAAGTAAAAATTTATTAGGTAATTAATTTTTTTCCTAACATGTTAATAACTAAACAAATATTGGTATAATGATATTAATTAAATATTTATTTATTAATTAATGGTTATAATTTTGATTATTTAATTAACTAATTAACTACCTATTACATTCAATGACATGGGTATTAAATTTAAAAGGGTTAATAAATTTAATTGTTTAAATTAAAGGATTACGTATACGGAGGGGATAAGGAGCATTAATAAATCAGGATAAGGAGCATTAATAATTGGATAAGATAATAAATGTGTAGGTAAGGAAATAAATGAGGAGGAAGGGCGGTGAAGGAGGTATATGAGGGGAGGAGTCTTACGGAAGGAGGGGGGATCATTTTTTTGAGGGTTCTTTTGGATTTGCGCAGGGGAGTTTGAGTTGGGGAGTCAGGGAAAGGATCAATACAGGGGGCACCGGTTTGCTGGAGGTTTTGGGCACGGGGGCCAGGATATCCATATGGTATCTTAGATATATGAAGATGACCTAGTTGGCAAGGTGGAAACACGGTTTTGGGCAGTGTTTGACGCAGTTTCAGCAATGAACAACCAGATCGATGGGGGAATTAGCATTAGGGAGAGGTAATTTATTTATTCTCTTAAGTAATTCTTATGATGTGGATAAAATTTTAATTTTTTTCGAATATCATATGCTCATATGCTGGTGATTGAATTATTTTTGTATGAGAAGGAGTTATATGCTAAATCGAATTAAATTTTGTATTTTTATGGCTACTACAGACTATTATAAACAACCAGTAGAAGCCTTTTTATAATGTCATCTTAAGATATGGAGACCATGAAAATAATGACTATCCACTTAATGTTTTGACAAATCATTTGCTATTATCTGGGCCTATCCATGTACATGGACATGGTGGATTTCGAGCTTGTCCATGTACGAAAATGTAAATGGAAATTGTTGCATGGATTTGGGCCTATCCATGTACATGGATAAGCCCGAATTCGGGCCTGCCTTGTTCATGAGAAGTTTTTATGTAATTTTGTTTAATAAAATTAGCTTATATTTTATGTAATTTTGTTTAATATAATTAGATTCTCAAAATTACATTTGTTAAAAGTAATTAGATTTTGTTGTTTATTTTTGTTGATGGTAGGTTGTTGGGAACTATATTATGTAATTTTTTTAATAAAATTAGATTCTCATGCATGGACAGGGCTTGTCCATGTACATGGACAGGGCCAAATTTGGGCTTGTCCATGTACATGGATAGGGATGATTTGGGGTTTGTCCATGTATATGGACTAGGACAAATTCATCCCTTGTTCATGAGAAGTTTTTATGTAATTTTGTTTAATAAAATTAGCTTTTATTTTATGTAAATTTGTTTAATATAATTAGATTCTCGTAATTACAATTTTGTTTAAAAAAATTGGCTTCTATTTTATGTAATTTTGTTTAATATAATTAGATTCGGGTAATTAAATTTGTTTAATTAAATTTTGGGCATGTCCATGTACATGGATAGGGTCAAATTCGAGCCTGTCCATAATAAATTAAAGTGAATTGATCTTTTAATTAATATTAGTATGTATATGTGGGTTTGGGCCTATCCATGTACATGGACAAGGGTTAAAAAACATAATTACCTTGGGATGGATAGATATTTCAAGGCCAACACCCCCCCTAGTGCTTGTCTTATATTTTTCTAGTGTTTCCAAACAATATCTACCTACCATATTTACATTACTAATGTCACCCCTTTGTCATGTTAACAATTGGATCAAAGTGAAGTACACTAACTATATTTGTTAGGCGTACCCCTTTGTAATGAATAGATTAAATACTTATTTGTATAATCAATCATAATATCATAGTTATAGAGTTTCCAAGACATGATGTTTAGATATAGTATTGGTAGGAAAACTAGATGTATGCTCCTATAATACGGCCTTGTCCATGTACATGGACAGGGTTGAATTTGGCTCGTCTGTGTACATGGATATGCCCGAATTCAGGCTTGTCCATAAATTGAGTGCCCTTTTGATACAATTGTTGTGATAATATATTAACTAGTAATAGACTCATTAATAACATTATTTTAGTGTTGAATTGACTTTCCACAAAACACTTTGATTTGGATATTGATATGGACAATTTCATTCTTACTTTAATCACGATAATGTTAAAAAGTATGTTTAAACAAGTTTATTTTTAAAAATTCAATCAAATGACAATTTATTTTTTGAAAAATGATATAAAATTTGAAATTTTGATAACTAATTTTTTTAATAGAAAGTAACATTAAATATTTCATTGGTGTAATTTGTTATCCTTAAATATATTCAGGCTTTTCATTAAATTTTTCATTTTCATGTGACATGTCCATGTACATGGACAGGTCTGAATTTAGCCCTGTCCATTTAATGGATGTAAGCCCAATTTCCTTTTGTATTCAATAAAGAAAGAAAGAATAAAGAGATCCACACCTTGAGTTGTCCCTTTTGATATACCACGAATATGATATAAATTGTTACTTACAGGTTTTCTTCCACCCCTTTAGATTTCTTGTGACCAACTACTCTAATATCAAATGAAACATTATCCATCTTGATTGCTACAAAAACTGGTATGAAGGATGGTGAATATTTTGAAAAACACAAATATACTTCTACATTAACTCCACAAGGAATTTTTAAGACTAATCTTTGTTGTTGTCTAATAATAAACTTGAGCACAAGTTTCATAAAAATCTCGTGACTACAAGATTGTATTCTTCCTCAAACATCCCATTACACATCCTATTAATGTGATTAGAATATATGGAGTTGATCATGATAGCAATTATCTGATTGTTGAAGATTATGAAACTAGAAATTTGTCTTGTTGGACTTAAGAGACATTTATTGAGGATCCAACCCATTAACTTCTAACTAGATCCCTGCCAAGCTGCTTTGCACAATTGATCTTTGATCAACCTCTCTTTTTTATTTTATTTGACAATGGGATTTATGTCCCCTTCCTCATACAGATATACAAATCTATGATTCGATGGATAAAACCATCCACATACTATTTGTCTTATCTTAGTCTTAGAAACAAAATTACATAGAAAATAACAGAGTTCATTAACCCATGACAATTACAATCGGATATTATCGATTGCATTAGTTGAGAATTAACTTGAGGCAATTATTAAGTATTTTGATTCAATCTCATTCATATAAATGAGATCGAATATTTCATTTTAATGATGAGTTGTCCAACATTATGCGCTAAAGAGAAGGTTTGACTAGAGTTTTGACCAATGATCCATGCTTATTCATAATGACCTGGGCATGAATGGAGCAACACATAACCATATTGGGATTTTAATCTTAGAAGCTCATGTGCCCAATCTCATCAAAACATCTGGAGATATGTCAATCTTAAAAATCGGATCCAGAACTAAACTTTGTTAGCAGGAACTGAACTCTATTAACACCCATGCTTCATCTGTCACATGAACTATTCTCATCATTCACCAACATTAATAAAATCTAAATGGAGCAATATCAACCTCAAATATAACCAATTAGCCTGATAAGAATTGCAAATAAATCAAAGGTTACTCAACTCATAACCCAATTGAAAATATGAACACATAAACCTAAATGGAGCAATATCAACCTCAAATATAACCAATTATCTCAATCATGGGCTTTATATGGATTCAATTTGACAACCATTGTTGGAAGCCTCTTCTTTTTGGTGGAATGAAATCATTCCTTTTCTACATCAATTGCTTCATGTATTTGTTGTCTTGACAAGAACCTAGATTATTCATTAGAGATCTAACCAAATAACAATTTATTAACCCTCCTTGATATAATCACGATTATTATTTTATAAATGAAATTATATATAAAAATTTCTTTGTACTCTTCCAATGATGTTGTATTAAATCCAAGTTTGGAATGAGGAAAATAGAAGTAGCATTAAATGAAACTAATATCTTCCTTGAATATATGGACTCCTTAATAACCGTCATTGGATCATCCTCTATGAATTTATAAAAACCTACAAAAAAATTCAACAGACACCCATCCAAACCAAGGGTCTTTATTTTTTTGAAAAATATGTAAAACCTCCTTAATTTCATCTTTTGAGATTTCCTACAAAATATTCAACATTAGTTACTCTATTTGGACCCTACTTAAATATCTAATTGCACCCTACTTAAACATAGTTTTCATTAAATGAAAACCATCAATTTTGAAAACTAATTGGCCTTCCTATATTTCATGTTCTTACATCATCTTCCAATTCCTTGAGCAACTGTCTCAAATTTTGTAAACTAGAAATTCTTTGTGCTTTTAATTTTATGTGTCTCAAATTTTGTAAACTAGAAAGGTTTGTGCTTTTAGTTTTATGTGGCAAGTACCCTGTGATGAGAGATAATCATGATTGTGCATTTACATCAAAAAGAGACACACACACTTACAATGGATATGATATGTAACCCAAAAAACATAAATTATTGTGCTCAACACTTTTCTAAAAGAGAACCAACATTGAGAAAGCCTCCCTATTCATATTTTGATCCGTTGGTTTATCTTCTTATTGATCATTCTTTGTTTCATGGTCTCTTTGAAAGTTGTCCTCATCCCTCTCCTAAATCTATGATTGTTGAGGAACACTAGTCCAAGGTTTTAATATTGATAAGTTTCCTAATATTTACTTGTGCCAATTGATTCATTACCTAACACAATGCATCTCATGGCTCTACTATCTTTATCCTAAAAAATATCTATAAGTGTAGGTGATGTTCTTGGTAGATGATCAAATTTCAAAGTACACAGTAGTGTGATATGAGGTGTCCTTTGCTTACCCATTGGACCATATTCATAGTCTTTCATAAGTTACCATGTACACAATTAACCCAATCACACCTCACTCCCTAAATGCACAATCCCTTGCTATTAGCCACCACATCATAAGGATGGCATTGGTGTTGTCATTTATCAACAACATAACATGATATCAGTGCAAATAAGCATATAAGCGTAAAATAATGCTTAAATCCTTTTAAGGCTGCTCTTTGGCAATTTTAAACTATTTAAGAAATTTTATGTTATTTTGCCTTGTTTCAATTTTATTAGATGCATTTATTAAAGTTCTTTTATTAATTTGCAAGTTCATATATCCATGAAATCCTAGGATAGAAAGTTAAGAGGTATTTTCTTGATATTCTATAAGGTACTAGTCTTTAGCTTTCATTCATATTGCATCACCATCTAGGTTTAGAACCTTGGCTAGGTGTCTTAGTTATTAAATAGTCAAATACAATTGGTTATGGTTTTCCTACTTCTCCTTATTGCCAAGGAAACATTAAGGTTTTCACTTCATTTGCATCTCATTTAGGCCACCCCCATACTTTAGAGTACATAGTCACAAATATAGTTGTTATTTTTTTCAATATATGCCTTTGATGCTTTGAAGTTGTTAAACATGCTTATGCCTTCAAGTTGTTATATATTATATTTTTATTTTATGTTTCTATAACTTATGTTTTCACATTCATGTATTTTCAAAGGATAGATAGAGGCGAGATGTTGAGACATGAGTCTCCAAATATGCCTCACAAATGCTCAAGGCTATCAAATGAAGGAGGAAGAGGAACCCCTTCTTCAAATGAGACACCAATGACATCGGAGACCCCTATCTCAGCAAGGCATAGTAGCTTGGGAGGGGAAGCTAGTGACCAAAGGAAATCTAGTCAGATGAGGAGATTATCATATGAATCAGTGAATATATCATCCAGAGAGAGTGCTAAAATAGTGTTATGGATACATATTTCTTAGATGGGTTTCACATAAATACTCCAACACTGTAGACTGTAGGGAATCCATCACATCAACAAAATATGTTTGGTAATTTTCTTTTGTTTTTGTATTTTTTTCTGTATTTATGTTTATATTATATATATATATATATATATATATTAATTTTTATGTTTTTTGTTTTTGTTAAATTTTGTAACTAGTTTCAAATGTGTCTTTTTGTAAAGGATCAGTTTAATGCGAGAGGCAATAATGAAAGAGAGAGTGTTTATCATGAATATTCCAATGTTGGTGAAGAGGGTGAAAGTCGATTAAGGGGGCGTTATCAAGAAACTGAATATTACACACCTACTTCCACCTATCCCTTAGATGTTGGTGATGAACTTCATTGGGAAGGGTATGATGAAGCAATGACCCTCAAATGATGATCAGGTGTTAAAAGCAGGATGCAAAATGATTTTAGGTGCTTGGATCTCCCTCAAGAGAGTAAGAAAATATTGGAGATTGTTTTTCATTCATTGCAGAACTTTATGAATGCATATCAAAAGATGGGGCCAACAACTGATAGTTTCATCGATTTGATGAGGAGATGAAAGTCAGAAGTGATGGGCCCTAATAAATGGGAAGTAGTAAAAAGTAGAGTTTCAAAAGAAGATGCAATTTCTATGTTCAATTTCAAAGAGGGTCCAAAGAGAAAGATGTTGAAGGTGCAATATTTTAAACACCCCATCACAGTAGGACATATTTATAATATATTTTTGGCAGCATATTGGAAGTTGTCATGAAATAATGAGGTTCCACATTACTTTGCTAGAATTTTTTTATGCAAAGTTTTTCATTGGAATGCACCCTGATTATACCAGCCTACCATCCAATTATTATGGGGTTAGTAAAGGACAAACATATGATCAGAAAGGGACATATCAAAATGAAGCATTGCAGAGGCATCCACTACCTTTGGTATCTCATCCAACAGGGGCATTTTCCTCACATTAAGAGATACGAGCTACAACATATGTTGCCAAGGAGGTCAAGAATGCAATCGAAGAAAATTTATAACCATTTTTTTTATGGTGTTGATGTCGGTTTGAACCATTAGAGAGATTAGGCCAATTATTGAGCCAATTTTGTTTACAAAATAGATGAGGAGATAGATTCCATGTCCATAGAATATATACAAGAGTATGAAAAAAGTTTCCGCAATGGTTGGAATGAGTTAATTCATAATGATGAACCGAACACTAGATTGGTATGTGTTACAGTTAGTAAATTTCTTATGCATTTGAGGATAGTTTTCTTGTAGTTCTAGATCTAGATACATATCATTGTATCTTTAGAAATAATTGATTTGTTATCGTCATTAATTACATTTTGGTCATATGTTAAATGAATCTCTAGTAAATAGGGGACTTGGTTCATCGAGTTTAAATTTGGATGAGTTGAATCAAGTAGGTGTTTAAAAATATCCATATATGAGCACTTTAGTTGTCCAATCTTCACACCTTGTTGAAAAATCAATATACAAGAAATTCGTGTTTTTCTATTAATGTGAACACATTGAACTCTAAAATTCTTAGTTGTGTTGTTCGCAAATTCTCATTCCATCTCCCACTACTCGGGCAGGCTTGTCACAATTCTCATTGGGAGAGTTTGACGAGGGCGGGAGTTCACAATTATAACTGTATGTTGAAAACAAATTTAGTTATATGAAAATTACAATGTCATTTAAATTATTAATTTAAAAGAAAAATGCCTTATAATATATAATTTATTGAATCTCAAGGTCTGGTGGGTAAGCCCATGTCTCAATCGACTATGAGAATACCATCATCTTGTGTGGTTGTTGATATTGAGGTTGGCACATTACATGTATTACATGTTTCAAAATTTAAAACTACGAGTTAGTATGTTAATCATTTAATTTTGATTTTCAAATGTGTTATAGGGCAACGTGGAGAAGAGAGTGCCTCAGGCAATGCTTGAAGAGAATGACGGAGACTGGGATTGAGGATGCATCCACACCTGAGAAGGATGTGTCTATTCATGATGATTCTTAAATGTATGTACATTGCACATTTGTGAGTTTTAGTTTGTTTTTATGTTGAGATTTTAATATATAAGTGTTCAAGCTTTTTTGTGTTGAACATGCTTATTTTTGTTTTTACTTTTTTCAAATTTTTTAGTTACATTATAGATTGCACATGATGCATAACTTCTCTTCTAAGTTTTTCACTTTTGAACGATGCATGTGCACAATACAACTTTTCAAGTCTCCTTCCTTTACATCAATGGTTTAGAATATGTACTTAGGATTTAGAAAAAAATACATTTACTAGATCAGGTTAGTATTGTTGATCTTTCTCATGAATCTACAATTGTTTGATGCTTTAGTTTAATATATGTTTTAGTTATGCTTTAGTTGAAAAATAAAAATAGGATATATATACCTATTCCTCCATGTGAATTGTTTATCTAATATATAGCTACGACTTCTAGACACAAATACATGTACTATCTTGTATTGCCCTTACTATTGTTACTTGCACAAGATCTTACAACTTTTTGAGACTTTACTCAGTAGTTCAAATATGTACTTATATCAAAATTGAATTTTTGTTTGGTCAACTTTTTAATTAATCCTTTTCTATTCATAGAAGGTTTACTCAACCAATGTCTGTATAACTTTTTAATGCTTCAAACAATCATTTTGAAATATAGAACTCCTATATAATTTTGTCATCTTATAAAATGGTATATCTTTGAAAGGAAAGAATGGGGAAGGTTCAACATCCCCTTATTTCTTTGGGTATATTGTTAGACTCTTCACTAGTTTCTTACCAAGCATGAACTAGCTTTTCTAGATTAGATGCACTTTTAATTAAGTTTAGATTATGAGCACGAACTAACTTTTCTAGATTTAAAAATATGCTAGATACATTCAATCTTATTTATGTTTAGATCATGATGCAGGTAATTTTGAAATCTAACATTTGATTATATGAGAACATAATCTATCCTACATCAGAAAGAGGGAAGATTCTAAATTTTCACTTGGATTTAAAAATATTTAGATACATGACCTTATTTAAGTTTAGATCATGAGTGTGAACTAGAACTATTCTAGATTCAAAAATATACTTACATGATCTTATTTATGTTTAAACTTTAAATCATGATGATTCTAAATTTTCTTGGATTTAAAAATATGCTAGATACATGATCTTATTTAAGTTTAGATCATGAGTGTGAACTAGAACTATTCTAGATTTAAAAATATGCTTACATGATCTTATTCGTGATCTTATTTATGTTTAAACTTTAGATCATGATGTAGGCAATTTTGAACTTGAGCATTTGATTAACTTGAGTATTTGATTATCTGATAACAGACTCTATCCCACATCAGAAAGGGGGAAGATTCTAAATTTTCTTCGATTTCATTCCTTTCCTTCTTGTCCAAGAATGGCATAATATGGAGATTTGTGTTTTTTGCATACAATGAATTGAATTCCTTCTTGAGGTATTGTCAAACTCTTAACTAATTTCTTACTAACCACAAACCAACATTTCTAGATTTACAAATAAGCTATGTACGCATGATCTCACTTATCTTTAGATCATGATACATGCATATTTCAAAGAGCATTTTATTATATGTAATATGAATACATCCCATGTAGAAAGAGGAAAGATTTATGGTTTTTGAAGAATGACTTAATATATGTCCAGATTTGTGTTTTTTGCATGTACATCTAACTGAATTCATTATTGTGGTATTAATAAACTTTGAACAGTAATTGCTTATCAATCTCACACCAACATTTATCTTTAAAAATATGTTTTTATATATGGCCAAATACTTATCTTATCTTTATATCATGTTGTACATGCATTTTTTAAAGAGAATTTGATTATGTGAGAACATCTATTCCACTGCAGAAAGAGGAGATAAGTATTTTCTTAGAAGAATGGCTTAATGTGGAGATTTGTGAACTTTCATTGATAAGTAATTTCCTGGAAGAATGGATTAATATGGAAATTCGTGAACTTTCATTTGAAAGAGAATTTGATTATATAAGAACATATATTCCACTGCAGAAAGAGGAGATAAGTATTTTTCTAGAAGAATAGCTTAATATGGAGATTTGTGAACTTTTTGCATACACAAGTGAATTTATTTTCAGGGTATTATTTAACTCTGAACACTAAAATTGGTTACCAAGCAGACAAATGTTCTCTTTAAAAATATGCTAGATATGATCTTACTTTGTTTAGATCATGTAGGAAATTTTGAACGAGTATTTGGTTATAAAATGAGTAGTAGAGAATTAAAGATTTATGCAAATAATGGCTTAATATGGAGAGAAACTATTTTGGAAGTTTGGGAACTTAGTGATGTAAGTTTGGTTCAAACAAAAATTCAAAAAATGTGTAATGTCCCATTTTTCCTAGGCGGTCAGAATACCATGGTGGTTTACACAGTTTCTCGTAAACCTTTAGACGGATGAGTTAGGGAAATGATATTGGTAAAGTCACTTTCGAATTATAAGAATGGATTAATATGGAAATTCGTGAACTTTCATTTGAAAGAGAATTTGATTATAAAACATCTATTCCATCGCGAAAAGAGGAGATAAGTATTTCTTTCTAGAAGAATAGCTTAATATGGAGATTTGTGAACTTTTTGCATACACAAGTGAATTTATTTTCTGGGTATTATCTAACTCTAAACAATAAAATTGGTTGGCAGACACAATTTCTCTCTTTTAAAATATGCTAGATATGATCTTACTTTGTTTAGACCATGTAGGCAATGTTGAACGAAGAGTATTTGGTTATAAAATGAGTAGTAGAGAATTAAAGATTTATGCAACAATGGCTTAATATGGAGAGAAACTATTTTATAAGTTTTGGAACTTTGTGATGTAAGTTTGTTCAAACAATAAATTCAAAAAATGTGTAATGTCCCATTTTTCCTAGGCAATCAGAATACCATGGTGGTTTACACAGCTGCAAACCTTAGACGGATGAGTTAGGAAATGATATTGGTAAAGTCATCACTAATTATAAAGGGGAAAACTTAGGAAAAGTGAGTTTATTAATATTAAACCCCTCTTTGAGGGTATTTCTCTCCAAATATTAATTAAATGAATATATTAATGGAGAAAAAAAAAAGTGGAAGAGTAAAAGGACGGGTGAGGGTTGGAAAAGGGATTATGGACTATTCATTTAGAAAATTGAGTTTTGGAGAAGAGCTCGGAGAGCTAGCGAGGGTTCAGCTGGAAACCCATTTCGGTGCCCAGATTCGACAGTGAAACTATCTTCCCTAGCCGTGAGATTGGAGAAGCCATTCTGGTTTTTCATTTGCAGGTATTAGCATTGTGATTCGAGAAGATTCATCAGAGAAGAACTTCATCTGCAAATTTGAGAAGAGAGGGGCATTTGTTTCCTTGGAACGAGTGGAGAGTTTTGGGAATTTCCATTGAGTTGGGCGAGCTCTCATTATACAACCACGTTTTCCCCACTAAGGCCAAGTTTCATCATCTCCCAAGTGTGGTATCATTACTAGGCGTGATCTTGAGCTCATTATTTCAGCTGGTTATCATTTATGGGCCGTGTGTTATCCCTGTTGGTCGTGTTTCCACCCCAGGTGCTACGTGTTCACTGTTGGTGCTGCGTGGAGGGTAAGGGTGAAGCTTGATGCTGGTTCGACCTCTGTTGGGTGAATTTACATTGTTGAACGAGTGGTATAATGCTGAGATGTGAATGCTAGATCGCCCCCATCAGCTGGCTATGCAATGTATTCATGGGTCCTCCCCCTTCTATCAACAAGTGTGGTAGATATGAGATCCTTTCATTGTTGAGTATAGTTGAAGTTTCTAGTTTCATATGTCAGTCATCCCTTCATCTTGAGAGGTATTTCACTTCGTTTTATTTATCATAAACTCAACCTTCGTTATTTAAATAAAATCAGCCCGAGTTGGTTAATTTGCTCATTCAAAAGTGATTGTCTTCATTACTGTTTTATGGGTTTGACTTAATATCGAAATAAGACATTGTGTACTTCACAGGGGAGGTATAAGGGATTAAAAGACCACCCAACCAGCAAGAAAAACGCATAAATATACCGTTGTCCATTAAAAATTCACTTTCAGCAGTCAAATACAAAATCATGCAAAGTGTTTGATGAAAGTCCAACACCAAAACTAGAAGGGTTTTTTCCAATTTTGCAACTTAGAATATTTCAAAATGTATAATAAAAAGAGAGCAATAATCTTAGATCCGTGGAACTCTAGTTGGGTATGTTATTCTTGCTCACATGGTTATGTTATTCTTGATGATGTGCTTGGGTATGTTATTCTTGCTCATTGCTTATTTAATAAAGTTAAATATCTTTAAAATATTTGCTAATAAAGTATATGCTAATATGTGTTATTGGTTTATCTTTTTATTGTTATAGTAATGTTTACATTCTTGGTATGTGTTATTGGTTTTTCTTCTTGTTGGTAAGTGATGTTTA
>SNQJ01S0031716.1:244505-264516 GCA_010110895.2 Picea sitchensis
TTGTTTGATCTTTGATTTTTCTAAATGGTTTATATTGTTTATGATGGTGAAAGGGAAATTTATGTTCTATGATAGTGTGCTGGAATTAAAAATGATTTATTTTAACAAGAAATATTTAATTATGTTTTATTGACTATTTTCCATTTTGTTGTTATTATGTTTTTACATAATTCTATCTATTGTGGAAACAAAATTTATTATTTAATAGTAAATTTATTTTGTGTCTATTTTTATGGAGTATTCAATAATGTTTACAAAAATTTATTGTCACGTACATTACATTACGTTTTTGCATAATCTCTCTTTTGTGGAGAATTGTAAATTTATTTTAGTTTTAAAGGACTATTCAACAATGTTTAAAAAAATATTTTCATAAACATTGAACTCTCTAAAGTTTGTAAGTTTGGAAATCTAGATATGTTAATAATTTTTTCATATATTATTTTGAAGTATATCAAAATTACCTAAAATAACATTATTTAGATTAACACAATTTAATCAATTTAGAATCAACTTTAAAGAAAAAACAGTAATTTGATAGATTAACAAAATGTAATCAATTTAATCAAAATTAAAGACATATTACCATACTCAATCATATCAAAATTGAAAAACTTGAACATGATCTATTTAGTTAAATATCATTAAATTTAGTTGAATATTTAAGAGAAGTTCATTGAATATTTAGTAGATGAAGTGTTAAGAACACAAGTGAAAATTTTCAAAAACATCTTAAGTCTAAAGTACATAGATACTATTTAGTTAAATATCATTAAATTGCATTGAATATTTAACAAAAGTTCATTGAATATTTAACAGTGGAAGTGTTAAGAACACAAGTTAAAATTTTCAAAGAGGTCTTAAGTTTAAAGTACATAGATACTAAACAAATTTTAAATCACAACTAAATATAAAATATAATTTCTTAAATTAAATTTGTAATGGAAATTTAATTACATACTAATCATAAATCTCAAAGTTTAAAATCAATTTTTTTTAAGTTTATTATAAATTAAAAAAAAAATTGATATAGAAACTTAAATTATGAACATTTCATTGGAATGTAATGAGATGGACTATTTTTAAAACATTGTGAGAAGCTCAAGGGAAGGATGAAAACCACTTTTTTCAGTTCCATATATGTACATAAACATCAAGTTCCAATGTGAAGCCTTTTCTATCAATACAAATCAATACATGGATATTGAATTTACATTGGAACTATGTGATGAGATATTCTTAAAACATTGTGAGAAGTTCAAGGATATATAATTTATATGATACAAAAACAATAGAGTATAAAGAATTTGAACTTAATTTATGTGATAAATTAAGAAGGTTGAGAGTGAAAACAACTTTTTGTTTGGAGTGCCATATTTGTACATAGACATCAAGGTTCAATTTGAAGTTTTTTTTGTATAATACAAACCAATCATGAAGTAGATATGGATATTGAATTTCAATACTCCTTTTATGAGGAAATTCCTATATCTATTTATTTTAGTTATCTTATAAAAAAAGAGTGTCCATTCATTGTGTGTGTTGGCTAGAAGAAGTTTCATAAATGGGGAATTTCATTTCATGTCAATGTTTGTAGAGCAAGCAAATTTCATAAATCCATTTCATTTCAACTTTGTCATTTGCTTTCATACATTTATTAGGAATCACACTTACATGAATGAACATAAAAGAGAGAAGGAAAATCTTCCCTCAAATAATAGGTTGAAATAGATAAAAGGAGGTTGGGATAGAAAGGTTGATATATTACAATAGTTGATTTCAATGTGTGAAGTTTTTGTTGAGAAAGGAAGTTAAATATTATTTATAAAATTTTATTTTATAAAGGAATTGGAGTGGACTTCCATTACATAGGGTGGTAAAATTTCTACTAAAGAAAAATTTGAAGGAAACTAAGATCTCCCTAGTAGAAAAATTGATGGTCTCACAAGTTTCCCTAAAGTTAAGATACATAAATGGATCACTAAATTTTTCATTAACAATGTGGAGTATAACTCTATTATTATGGAACATGTCAATTTAAATAGCATTGAGATTCTAAATTTTTTACTCAAGGAAGAGGAAGAAATCATTGTGGAAAATCTCTTTGATCACATCAAAGTGTGTGTGAACCAAGCCTTGGAGGCAATCTCCAAGATATATTGATAATGAAGCAGTTGGGAGGACATACGGGGACCCAAACATAAATTATAATTGAGATCTAGTTATATGTGTGAAATTGTGTTTAATAAAGAAGTGCATGACAAACATTTCATTAAAAATCATCTTACTCAAATGAACATGGTATTAAAAACCAAACAAGATCAAATTCGAGGCATGACTAGAAAACCCAAAGCATGTTATCTCATCCCTTAAGTGGTCTGGAGGACATATGGGGACCCGAATATTTAATAATTTTGAATTGACCAATTTAGATCTAGTTTTATGAACAAAATTGTAAATAAAGCTCGGTAAGTTATAATTCATCAAAAATATAGTTCCTTATTTGAATGGACCATGAAAGTAAACTAAAAAGGATGATTCCAGAATCCTACATATCCATAAATATGTGTAATTTCAATTCAAAAAAAAAAAAATGGAATGTATATCACTTGTTTAAAGAAATCATAATGCTATGCCATCTTCAATTATTCCTTCATGATCGGCTTTTGACATTTTCCATTTTCTAACTTTTGTTTTTTTCCTTGATTGAACCTCTATTAAATTTATGCATGATGCACATACCAAATGACTATATTGACAACTTATGACATCCGACTGATAGTATTGAAAGTGAAAATGACTATCGATTTGATGGGTTTCTTGAAAAAAATATCATTTCAATACGATGGATCTTCTTTCATATATAAAACCTTTATCATCAAAATATTCTAATAACCTCATCTTTCCTTATGCTCAACGCATCAAATAATATTCCATGTTTACATTATTGTTTGCAGGTGCAACCATGGAAAATACATCTCCTGCAAATAATTCGATATGTTCCAACAAGTAGTTCTCATTAGATTAGCACACATGTGCGTGCCATTACTCCCATAAAGACTTATGAATATATAATGGATCATTACACCTTAAAGTTCATGCACCTAGTAATTACAATGTTTAAAAATGTGACTATTTCCTCCTTGATAAGGTATATAATAAACTTTGTATTTTATAATAAATGTATTATACAAGTTATTGTCATTCTTATTAGTCCCTTTCGTAGGCATAGAGGGACTATAGCGATCAATAATGCGTTGACTACATATTAGTTTGTCCTTTGACCAGAAATATTTGCACAATATCTATTGTTGGAGCTATGGAATTAAAAGAATATATTTTTATATAATAAAAAGTAACATATATGTATTGATCTGATTGGATAAGAGATTGGAGGTCTTATTATCGGCTTCGTTATTCCCAATGTACTATATGGCAACATATCCAAACTTTTTCTCGTAGAGAGTATGTTTTAATCATATGTTTTTCCAGTATATTGCTTGAAGGTCGATTAATGCTAGCATTAGTTTGAATGTTTGTATTAGCATTTTTTGATACCCGAATATATCTATAAGTTTTGATATGTACTAAGCAAATTGAAATGTTTTAATATCCAAGCTTTGTAGTGATTAAGAATTCCAAAGTTTATAACGTCTTTGGCGAATGTATATTTCTTGAAATGTATTGACACTTATTCCGAGATGCCTCAATACGCCTGACAGTGTAAATGTTTAATTGAAGCGACGCCCTCCAAAACCCCTGACAACTTAAATGTTTGCATATCGTGAGGTCCTTAGACAGCCTGAGAGTCTTAAATGTTTATGTAAATATGGTTCTCAGAGTGCATTTTTTCTCAAAATTTTCTAAACAGTTGCAGTGAATCTGCACAGTCTTCAATAGCCATTGTATGTTTCATCTTTGTTCTGTAATTGAAGCTACATACATTGTTTACTGGTTCGGTGAGTGCTTCTTTTTCGTTGGTGTGTCGGTTGTTGCCATTGTATGTTTCATCCTCATAATCGTTCAAGCTACATACATTGTTTAATGGTTCGATGAGTGGTTCTTCTTCGTTGGTTTCTTGGTTGTTGCTTTTTGTTGTTTCGCTCGCGATTCGACCTATGCTTCTACATTTCATCATTTCAGAGTAAGTTTCGATGCCATAGTTTCATTTTGTATTCCTTGTTTGTTGTTTAGTGTTTTCAGTTTTCAAGTAAGAATGTTTGTATTCCTTTTCTTCTTGGGTTGCAGTTTCGTGATCGTTTGCAGCTTGGAAGAAGTATCAACAAGTACAAGCAAGACACCAAATGTGCTGCATGTTCCACAAACTAAAAGGTGTGGTTGTGAACCTGTGACTCCATAGTTCATCAAAACTATGTGTGTACTTCTAGCACACTACCATTCACTTTAGTTTTCCTGTTCAAAAAATGTCATCTGGTCTAGAGTTGTGACATCCAAAGTATTGTCAATAGAGGGCTTAAACAACCGCCAAACTGGACAGGTGTTCATAGAGGACATAATGGTTGTCTATACCACCTACTTGGACAAGGAAAACAAAAGTATATCCATTATGCATGTTGATATGATATACAAGGACGCCATGATGACAGTGACACTGACTGTTCCTCCACAACTTGTCCAGAAACATGCAGAAAAGATATTGTCGCGTAATGGGATATCCATTACAAATTTTAATATATTTCCCAAAACAGTATATGACCGTGGTGATTGCGATCGAATTATTTCTCTCAACAAAATAAGCATTGTGGAAAAAATTCATACTATTTGTTCAGAATATCACTTCCTCTCGGACTCGACTATTAGCCAGCTTGCGTAGACCACTGATATTTACCCAATCAGAATGATTGGGGCTGTTGTAACACTAGCGAGAAAATTTGGGTCGCAGCACATTCTCCATATAAAGGATGGATATGCCGACAGCGACAAGGCAATGGTACCTCTTTTCATATTCAATTTTATTCTTTACTTTTGTGTCTGCATGTATGCCGGATAAGCTACACAAATCTTGCATTGTTCCATGTTGTAGCTACAATTGTTCGATACGTATTCAGATTTGTTTTCATCAATGGAACAACAACTGCATAGAGGGAATATTCCACTTATGTTGTTCAAAAATATAACAAAGAAGAAAGATGATGGAGAAAGCATCTTTCGGATAACCCAGACAACGTTTGTAACAGAGTTGTGAGCAGATATAGTAAAGGATATGGAGAAACTAGCTAGCTCTACAATTGTTGTGTGTATACATTCACAAATTCATCCTCACTTTGCTTATAGAAATAGCCTTCAACAAATTTATGCACCTATTTAATTTTTTATTTTTTTTTAAAGGGGAGGGGGGGTGAAGTTGTGTATTATATTGTTCAATGTATTAATCCATTTGCTCGTATTCCCAGGTTGAAGGTCCTTTAGTTGCAGCCAATGTGTACTCGACCCCCTTTGAGCCTGTATGTGCAAAATTCCATTCTCCTTCTTCTACCTCCGCTTTGATAAGTGATGATACGATTGATTATATACGATGCAGTGAAAAAGTCCATATATTTATGGACATTACGTCAATGGTGTTATCTGAACCATGGAAAACACAACCATGCATTGTATGGTTAGGCAGCCTCTGTTACAAAATGTGCTTCCTGAGTTGGCAGAGTTTTCGTATGAAATGTATCTACAGAAAAAGGCAAGTAGTGTCTACATGCTACAACAGCTTCAGATACAGAGCAAATTCACCTTAAATGAGGACAATGCAATTTTGCATATCAGCTAAAGAAGGGGAAAAAACAATTATATCAAACTTTGGGAGGAAATGAAAATACCTCATGTCTCTCTCTAATATTTCTTCAACATCCAAATGAAAGTTTTTTTCAAGAGAAAACGAATGCAACGACGTATTTTCTTTGTATATCAAATTGTTTGGTGCAAAGGTCGATGGGTTCTTCTCTATGGAACCTTCTGGGAACTTGCTTGTGGGATGTTTAAAGTATGGTTGGTTCTTGGTTATCTTCTTTGTCTATCAATTTATATACCATGGAACTCCAACTGTTCTTTGGAGGATAGGGAACAATATAATTGATTATTTTTAGCTAGCTGGCCCGCAGATCCACGTGATAATTCCTATGTCACTGTGATGCAAATGTACTATGTTACTTGCTTTAACAGATTTCCTTGTTCGATGAACTTGATCAAATTATTGTTCTGAAATAATTTGAAATCAACGAATATATATTGTGCGAAGTGAAATTGTCCTATAATACCAACAAGAGGTTGTTAAAATTCAAATTTGTCGTTGTTTTGGCATTTTTGCTTATTCGATGAACTTGGTAAAATTAATATCCTGGAATAAATTGAAATCAATGAATATATACTGTGCAGAGTGAAATTGTGCTATCATATGAACAAGAGGGCCTTAAAATTCAAATTGGTCCTTCTTATGCTTACGGTGATAGAATCTTAAAAAAGAAAAAAATTGTTTCCTTCATTTTTTTAAAAATAAGCGATTTAACATCCTTTAATAATTTAATGTAATTCACTTGTACAATAACAATAATTAATATTAATATTTTTGTATTTGAAAATCATGTTTTTAATTAAATTTAGATAGGATGAGCATCACTAAACAATTGCAATATTGAACTCTCCATATGTGGAGTCCGCAAGTCCACATGTATATCGCAGAAGTTTGGGTGATATTTACAGGACACATAACAAAAGAGGCTCAAATTTCAGCCCGCTAGGCCAAGAACCCGCGATCCAAAAAGTTCCCAAGTATGGAATGAGGGATCTGCATCTGCTCTATAAAATCTCTTGTCCATACTTTCTAAAAGCACATGTTTACTATGTATTGCTCGTTTGTCAGAAAATTTTTATATTAGTCACCCGACCAGATTGTACAAACTTTCTCGTCTAATTAAATTCTGCAATATCAAAAATTATTATTAATAATTTAGTATTGAAAATAATGTTTTTAGATATGTTAGATAGTTGATAGAGATTATCATCTGTAAACAATGGCAAAGTTGAACCTGCCAGCCCTCAAGTCCATTTGTCAATCTGTATATCGTAGAATTCTGAGTGCTATTCGGAGGACAAGGAACAATGAAACTGCAATGTTGAGCTAGGCAGCCCACAGGTTCGTTTGTCAATTTGTATATCACAAAGTTGTGGGTGGTGTTTGTACAACACGGAACAATAGAGGCCCAATATTCAGCCCGCGAGCCCCAGATATCCAATCAAAAAAATTCACTAAATATGAAATTCATACGGGATCGCTACGGGACAATAAAAGTGCAATGTTCATGCAAATAGCCCGATTCCACCTATCAATTTGTATATCGCAGAAGTCTAGGTGCTATTTGTAGGAGATGGAACAATAGAGACTCTATTTTTGGCCCGCCAACCCATGATCCAAAAACTGCCCAAGTATGGAATCAAGGATCCGCATATGCTGTATAAAATCTCATACCATACTTTATAGAGAGACTATGTCCATAAGTCCGCGTATCAATTTGTATATCGCGGAAGTCTAGGTGTTGTTTGTAGGACACAGAACAATAGATACTTAATTTTCAACCCACCAGGTCGCAAACCCTCCATTAAAAAGGTGCCCAAGTATGGAATGAGGGATCCACATATGTTATAGAACAATGTGTTTATACAGTGCCGAACAATAGAGCCCCAATTTTCAGCCTGCCAGCCCCAGAGCCCCGGATCAAAAGAAATCACTAAATATGAAATTCGTACGAGATCGCTACGGGACAATAAAAGTGCAATGTTTAGCCAACCAGGCCGATTCCACCTGTCAATTTGTATATTGTGGAAGTCTAGATGTTATTTGTAGAAGAGGGAATAATAGAGACTCTATTTTCGGCCCGCCAGGCCGCGAACCCACGATCCAAAAAATGCCTAAGTATGTAATGAGGGATCTGCATATGCTGTATAAAATCTCATTCCATACTTTATATAGACTATGTCCACAAGTCAGCATGTCAATTTGTATATCGCGGAAGTCTAGGTGATATTTGTAAGAGAGGGAACAATAGAGACTCTATTTTCGGCCCACCAGGCCGCTAACCCGCGATCCAAAAACTGCCTAAGTATTGAATGAAGGATCCGCATATGCTGTATAAAATCTCATTCCATACTTTATATAGAGACTATGTCTACAAGTCAATGTTTCAATTTGTATATCTCGGAAGTCAAGGTGCTATTTATAGGACATGGAACAATAGATACTTAATTTTCAGCCCGCCTAGTTGCGAACCCGTGATCGATAAAAAATCCCAAGTATGGAATAAGGGATCCACATATGTTCTAGAAGAATGTATTTGTACAGCGTCGAACAATAGAGCCCCAATTTTCATCCCGCAAGCCCCAGAGCCCCTGATCAAAAAATATTGCTAAATATGAAATTCTTATGAGATTTCTACAGGACACTAAAAGTGCAATGTTCAGCCAAGCAGCTCAAGTCCACCTGTCAATTTGTATATCGCGGAAGTTTGGATGCTATTTGTAGGAGAGGGAACAATAGACTCTATTTTCGGCCCGCCAGGCCATGAACCCGTTATCCAAAAACTGTCTAAGTATGGAATGAGGGATCCGCATATGTTGTATAAAATCTCATCCCATACTTTATATAGAGACTATGTCCACAAGTCCGCATGTCAATTTTTATATCGCGGAAGTCTAGGTGGTATTTATAGGAGAGAGAACAATAGAGACTCTATTTTCAACCTGTCAGGCCGCGAACCCGCTATCCAAAAACTACCTAAGTAGAAGGATCCACATATGATGTATAAAATCTCATTCCATACTTTATATAGAGACTATGTCCACAAGTTCGCGTGTCAATTTGTATATTGCGGAAGTCTAGGTGCTCTTTGTAGGACACAAAACAATAGATACTTAATTTTCATCCCGCTAGGTCATGAACCCACAATCCAAAAAGTGCCCAAGTATGGCATAAGGGATTCACATATCTTCTAGAACAATGTAGTTGTATAGCGGGAAACAATAGAGCCCCAATTTTTAGCCCGCTAGCCCCAAAACCCTTGATAAAAAAAAATTGCTAACTATGAAATTCATATGGGATCGCTACGGGACAATAAAAGTGCAATGTTCAGCCAACCAGCCCAAGTCCACTTGTCAATTTGTATATTGCAGAAGTGTGGGTGCTATTTGTAGGAGACATAACAATAGAGACTCTATTTTCGGCCCACCAGGCTGTGAACCCACGATCCAAAAGCTACCTAAGTATGGAACAAGGGATCTGCATATGCTGTATAAAATCTCATTCCATACTTTATATAGAGACTACGTCCACAAGTCCATGTGTCAATTTGTATATCGCGGAAGTGTAGGTGCTATTTGTAGGACACGAAACAAAAGATACTTAATTTTCATCCCCCCAAGCCATGAACCCGCGATCCAAAAAGTGCCCAAGTATGGAATGAGGGATCCACATATGTTCTAGAACAATACAAATGCAATGTTCATCTAAGCAGCCCATAGGTCCTCCTGTCAATTTGTATATCGTGGAAATCTGGGTGCTATTTGTAGGACACGGAACAATAGAGACTCTTTTTTTCAGCCGGCCAGGCTACGAACCCGCAATCAAAAAAGTGCCTAAGTATGGAATGAGGGATCCGCATATGCTCTATAAAATCTCATGTCTATAGTTTATATAGAGACTCATATCAGCAAGTCCCGCTTTCAATCTATATATCGTAGAACTGTAGGTGTTATTTGTAGAACACAGAACAATAGATACTCAATTTTCAACCCACCAGGCCACGAACGCACGAAAAAAAAGTCCCCAAATATGGAATGAGGGATTCACATATGTTCTATAAAATCTCATGTCCATATTTTATAAAAGTACATGTTTACTATGTATTGCTCGTTTGTTGAAATACTATTGTATCACTCGGCCGACCACATTGTACAATCTTTCTTGTCTAATTAAATTTTGCAATGTAAATATTTAACAATAATAATTTACCACAGGTCAGCTTCTGAATTTGTATATCGCGGAATTGTGAGTTTTATTTGTAGAGTGCGGAACAATAGATGCCCAATTTGTTTCCCACCAGCCCGAGAGCCCCTGATCCAAAAAAGTGGCTAAATATGGAATTAATACGGAATCACTTAAGGACAAAAGAAATTTCAATGTTGAACCAACCAACCTGCAAGTCCTCCTGTCAATTTGTATATTGTGGAAGTGTAGGTATTATTTGTAGGACACGAAACAATAGAGGCTCAATTTTCAGCCAGCCAGTCCAAGAACCTGCCCGCCAGGCCGAGAACCATCGGCCTTTCACGTCTCCTAGGTATATCTTCTGCCCTTTTTCTTTTGTAACCTGCATGATCACTTTCCATACTTTGGTATTTCTTGGAATCATTTTCTCCATTGCCGTTGCCTTCGTACTTGTTTCCATCTATGCAATAATTAAGCTTTAATGCTAGTAGCCATCCTGCAACAACCGTTAAAATTGTCATTAATGTCCGAAAATCCAGAGAATATTTGTCATTAGTGTGAATTAAACTAAATTTTTGCACAAGCATGTTATCCTTTCCAAGTATTCAGTTCAAAGGTGACTCAATCTTTTTTTTTGTGCGTCGACATGTGGGTGTTTTTAACAAATTTGTGATTCTTAAATCTCTTTTCACCTTCACCGCCACCTTCACACTTTTTTTCTAATTATGCAATTAGTGAACTGTGATGGTCACAATTCATTATGCACGAACCCTAGAAATTGTCATTGATCAGCGAAAGGCTCGAGGAGATATTCCATTGATACACATTAAACCATAATTTGCGGAGGGTTATATTATCCCTCCCCGATTTTCATTACAAACATCATCTCGAGTAGACAGAAATTCTTAATAACTTCTGGAAACAGTTCTCTCCACACACAGTAAACACATTGGGGCATAATGGCCAGAGGTTCCACTATTCTAGGGCATATTCTTACTATTCATCTCCCTCCACCCAGGAGCAAAATAGGAGATGGTCCCTTGGTACACCGAGAGATATATTTCAAGCCAAAAACTTCCATGGAAACCCTGGCTTCTCAGAGAACCTACCCAATTGCAGTCATGGTTGTTGCAGAAGTTGATGCCATGAATTTTGAGCCAAAAGAAGATGATCTGATGGATAATGATACGACAATGGATGATGGCAATGCAGAGAATATTCCCACTCCTGGGCCGAAATTGAAATCAACAATAATGAATGAACCTTCTCGGCTCCGTGATCATAATCATGACAACACCAAAAGGAGTTTCAGAAAAGAAACTGACGGTGAACGCAACAACCACTTTGCACCGCGAAAGTAGGAATTCCAAAGTTCCAAATTAGTCTATTCTGGGTGGAAGAGTTTCACTGTAAAACAATGATATGTTGATTCTCCCAGAGATATATTTCGAGCCAAAAAAATATTGTTTAACATTTTCGGGCATTAGGTCCAAAAATCTCGCTGCTGCAATGCATTTTCCTACTGGTCATCTCCTTCTGCCCAAAATGGACTAATTTGGGTCTCTGGAATTGCACGTGCAAGTTGTTTTTCATTTTCTTCCTCAAGGAAAGCTTCTGAAAAATATCAATTTCAGTAGAGGATGATTCATCGAGGAGAAAACTCCAAGGATCTTGCACACTGCGAAACCCATGCCCATGTTTGTCACAGATACCTTCAATGTTTTGGCCCGAAGAACTGGGTCCAATTTCTAAGCATAGATGTACAATACTCGGTGTTTTTCTTATTTTTTTTAAATGGATTTGCTATTTAAATTTTGTTTCCTTGGACTCTTTGTTGTTGCCTCTTTTTTGGGTTTAATGCATGTTCTAATTGCCATGCTTCAGTGCTCTCGTTCTTCTTCGATCTTGTGTTTACTAATACCAATGTACAATGTTGCAACAAAATCGTTATTCTTGTTTCTAGAAATGCAATTATTAAGTTTTAATGCTAACAACCCATAATGCAAAAAGTTTAATACTTGAGTTAATATGTTGCACTGATGGAAGAATGTATCAAGAACACAGTTACACCCACAGGTTCCAATAAAATCCAATCTTCAATAAAGAATTTGCTGGCAATTAGTACAAAAGCAAGTTTAGTAGCTAAGTCGATATGTTACAATCATGGAATAATGTATCAAGAACATAGCTGCATGCGCACGTTGCAATCAAATGTAGTCTTCAACAATGAATTTGCTGACAATTAGTAGATCATGGTGTTGCAACAATGGGGCTTCTTTGAAACCAATTCGCGCTTACAAAAAATGCCTTCCACCTTTCTATTTTCCCACTATTTTATTCCCTCTAGTTTCTCTTCCTGGTTACTTAATCATTTATTTTCCCGAGAATGCATTGCTTCACAACTTTGTGGTTTCACGGGTTTACAACGACCGCTTCCCCTTTCTTTAAATTGACCCTCTATTGTTTCCTGTCCCATAACTGGCACCTAGAGTTCTGCCATATAGAAATTGACAGGCGGACTTGTGCGATGGTCCAGTCAACATTGCACTTCTACTTTTCCATGACCTCCAAACAACATTCATAGCTCCACTATATACAAATTTACAGATGTACAAATTTTCAACCATTCTTAGATCATACCCTTTTCCATATTATGGTCCACCTATCATGCCCTTTTCTGTGGTGCACATCTTTGCACTAAAAACTTTCGAGAAATACAATTTAATTGTCGGGTCCTTGCATATTTAGTGGAACAATTGTCACCCCATTTTGAAGCCTGTCTATCCTCTTTCCATACTTCGCCATTTGTTCAAATTTCTTAGGGGAATCGTCGCTTTGGCGGGTTCAAGATATATTCAGTTTGTAGTGGTTGTTTCCTATGCCCGCGCCCCTTTGCAATTAGCAGTTGGCAATTATATATTAGATCTTATTGCTACGCATGCAAATAGAAAATTCCCTATTCCATACTTAGCCACTTTGCCAGAATTCCACAAATATACAAACTGGTGGTTGAACTGCCCCATCATGATCTCTTCCGTTTTACACATTTTGCACTCAAAAATTCCGAAACATGAAATTTCACCGTGCAACACTTGGTTGTTCTGACTATTCCTGTAACCCTTTTTTGAATCCTGTCCGACCGCTTTTCAGAGCTTTCCATTCTTTCCTTACTCTCTGTCATCTCTGTCACCTTCACACTTCTCTATAATAAAACAAAATAAAAAGTTATATATATATATATATACATACATATCTTGTTTCTAAATATGGAATTACTGGCATTTAATTCTAATAGGTCATCATGCAGAAACCGTATATATTATCATTCATGGGCGAAAGGCTCAAGGACATCTCATATTCATGCGCACTAAACTAAAATTTGATGCACATTAAACTAAAATTTGCGGGGGGTTTATATTATCCCTTCCAAGTGTTCATCTCAAAATCATGAAATCTCGTTCACACAGTGTGGCCTTCGCACGTTCATGAAACCTTCATTCCTTAATTTCTCTTCATTGTACCCTCCACCTTCGCATTTCTAAATATGCAATAAATAAACTTTACTGCCAATAGGTCATCATGCACCACCAATGCAGATTGTCATTAATCAACGAAAGGCTCAAGGAGCTTTAACCAAGATTTAGAAAAAAGTTACATTATTCACTCTAACTGTTCATTTAAACCATCATCTCCAACAAAACAACCTCCTCATAAACCCATGGCATCAACTCGGAACCAATTCTTTGGAGATACAGTGAACATCTTCGGGCGTGAGAACCAGAAATTCCACTAGTACAGGGCATTTTCTTATTACTCAACCTTTGTCGCAGAGAACCAAGTAATTTGGACCTACAAGATTGCTCATGCAGGCTGTGTCCCTGAGGTTTTTGATTGTAAGGACTTGGTCTCTTGGTGCGCCAATAACTTTATTGCAGAGAAAAGAATTATTCCACTACACGACCACTCTTCTGTTTCTTTGTCGCCTCGGGTCTTTCGCTAGATGTTAAAATTTCTCGAGCCAACATTGAAGATTGCAAACAATTCCTAGCAAAGAATAATAACGTATTGGACCTCTTGCCCCTTTTTTTGGAAAACCCGAATCTAATTCCTGAAGATATTACAAACATTTAGGTTAGTACATTTAAAAATCCATTTCGCAAAATTGCCTGGTTGTTTACAAGAATAACGGGAAAGGAGTCCACAGATACTATTTCCCACATGGTTCTTTATATTTTGTATTTTACAGTCAACAAACAAGCCATTTTTTATTGGGGCAGGTTAATTTCCTTTGAAATCTCTTCCCAATTGTCAAGCTACAAACGGGAAAATAAATTTATATGTCATCCTATTTATTTTTTGCAATAACACATTCATGTCGATTTCTACAACTGTCTCTATCCAAGAATGTCAACTGTGAATTCCACCCAGTAACGTTCTGGTACCAGGCCTTGTGGAAACACAAGGCTTCCCACTGTTTTTATGAGGTTTTTAATGGATTCCTGTCTATTTTCAAAGTTTTGTTATTAGGAGAAGATGTTCCCCACATATCTGAACAAGAAACTAGTTTTTTGGACAAAAAGAGGACACTCCAACATTTGGATAATTACACTGTCATAAGAATTTTTGGCTCCATGGAACAACCTGCTCTCCTTCCATGTCACATTATGGACATAATTTTTATTACAGAAGTAGCACGTCAATATAGCTACTGGTTCCATCTATTCCAAAGGAAGAAAAAAAATAGTTCATTCCTCTGCCTTGGAAAATAGGGGAGTTCATGTTGAAAAACGTCAACGAAATTAATGATTTCGCAGCACATTTTAGCATCTCCAACCTCAGATATGTTGAAGACATAAGAGGATTCGACCGCTATGATATTTTTAGACAACATTTACAATCACTTGGCCTCAGCGATTGTTTTGTAAATAAACACCTGCCCAAAAACAGAGATAGTGACGGTCCTGCCTCTGATGTCGGCAACGTAGATATAGTGCAAAGCTGCACTAAATTGTACACACAATAGAGGAAAGACCCCGGTGACAAGAGTGTGCAATCCACAAATACCACTCTAAAAAGTACGACATCCCAAAGCATCGCTCCAATGGCTCATCATAGCAACAAAGAAACCCAGAGTTCTTCAAATGGAGGAGGAGATAACAACCCTCCTCACTCTAAAATTGATAGTTCTCACAAGCTTCTAGTAGAGAAGAAGAGAAAAAAAAATGTGGGGCAGGAGGAAGCTCCGGAAATTCAAAGTGAGAACATGGAAGTTGACACTGATTTGGATGCCATGTTCCCCTTGCTTGATCAGCCCAAATACGCCATTCCCCATAGCCATCCAATGGACATATCCATTACCCAAAATTTTGACGAAGATGAATCCTTCGTGTTCCAGAGCATTGTTTTTTATAACCGAAACAAAAATTGATATTTGAGAAAAAAAATGTTAAAAATATCAAAGGCAAATCTCGTTCATAGGTTGACGTTGCCAACTTGCAGTCGTCCCAAATCTATCAACTTCACACCGCGACTGGAGAAGCACTTCATGATTCCATTGGACGCATCGAGAGTCAGAATGCTAGACTGAAGGACCGAGTCAAGGAATTGGAAGACACTTTCTTTCCTATGCCATTGCTTGTCGATCCTTTGGCAATAGCCATGCATGGCACTCCTGCACCCAATGTAAAAGCATCCTCCACCCTGCTCGCATATTGTAAAGGATATGTGGAGAACAATATCAAAAAAAGAATGGAACTGGTTACCGAGGCATGGAAAAGATCACAAACAATTTCTTCCCTTGGAACCAGGGCACATAGCTTGCTCGAGATTTTGCAAGCCAAATTAAAAGATGAAGAAAATTTCTTTTTAAAAACGGTCATCCCTTTTGGCAAGGTTGTCAACAATATGACAGAAACAAAAAGAAGAGAAGAAGATCTTCCATCCAAAAACTGGATCGAGCAATTGAATGCATGTTGGAAAGAAAAAGTAAAGAACCTACATCTCATTATTCAGTCATGTGAACAAGCCATATCGAAGAAAGATAAATTATTCACAAAGCTATCAAATATAGACTTAGACGGAAAAACCAACAACTTCCAAGACCCCCTCTTAATCGCAAACTCCTTGCCCTTAACTAGGAAAGAGTTCAATAAACAGGTTGCTATGTTGAAGACCTTGTCTCTGGAAAAGTTTTATAGCATCAGATATGCAGTACAGAATGAGGAAATTCATCAGGCTCTCTCTAATCTTTCTATCGACTTCCTGGAATTAGAAAATGATCTTTTCAACATCAAAATCCGGAATGAGATCAACATCGCCCCAATGAGAGGCTACATTGAAGAATGACTCGAAAGAAAATTGAAACAGGACGCCAACGAAAGACAACAAGCAGTTGCCAGCATTCCAATAGTTGTGGAGAACATCCTTGAAACCGCAGACCTCGCCGACATCAATGAAACAACAGTCACAAGCAAATAGCAAAAGCCCTCATATGTACCCTCACTGTAAGTTTACTCATCGCATTTTCTTTCTTTCTCAACCCAGTTATTCCACTTTCTTAAATAAATATGTATAGGCAAACACTTATACCTTTCCATTTATTTTCTTTTGCAGCTATTGCACTCTATCTTATTTTCACAATCTTGTTTCTTGTACATATTACTTTAATGGTCTGCAGGAGCCACAATCCCAGACTACATGACAAACACATTGAAATTCCGATTTATATGTAACAGACTTTAATTTTTTTGTATATTTCAAAATTTGCAATGGTATGTAACAAACTTTTATTTTTTGATAGATTTCAAATAAAAATGCATTTAAATTTTTATATTTTACAGACTCTATTCTTATCTTTCAACACTCTGTATTACAAATGCATTTATTTTTTAATATGTTAGACTTTTATTCTTATCCTTTAGCATTTTGTATGGCAAATGCATTTACTCTTTTATATGTTACAAACAGTTCTTTTTATATATTTTTAAAAATAAATGGCTTTCAACAATGCAAGCGTCATTTACTTATACCCCATGTTCACAAATGCATTTAAATTTTTATATTTCTTATCTCCTATTAATTTTATGTCATCATATATTTTTATTTTTCACCAGACCATATGGAAAATGTATTTCAATTTCCAAATTTAATCTTGCACTGTCAAAAAATTCTTTACTTTTCTTTACTTTCTTATATACTTTAAAAAAAAATAGGTTTGCTATATACTTTCAAAAATTAGATGTTGCTCTGCCTACCAACCGTCATTTACTTTTGCCCCATCTTCCATGATATACATGTTGCACACAACATTTCCCTAATATACATTTTGCACCAAACACTTCGTTTCATTTACAATTTGACCCTATTTTCCACAATTTGCTTTCTAAACTCGTTGGCAGGGACTGCGCTGCCACGCAGCCTTATTTCTTTTGGGGGGATATTCATTTTTACTAAAGCATCTATCAACTTCAAAAAGAGATTCTAAACGTCCATCTTTGTTATATAACAATGCACTCCATCTTGAAATTTGGGAATGCCCCCAATCATTATGCTTACTCTTTATTTTGTGAATTTATTTTTCCAAGCATCTATCAACTTCAAAAAAAAGATTCTAAACAATCATCTTTGTTATATAACAATGCACTCCATCTTGTTCTTGAACTTTGGCAATGCCCCAATCATTATGCTTATTCTTTATTTTGTGAATTTATTTTTCCAATACATGTTATTTAGGGAGTGCGATGAAATTAGAATCTTTAAATAAGTGTCTATTTGATTTATTTTCCAAAGCATATGTGGTGAAACTTCATAAATAACCTATTGCTTTGATGTAAAGATCAAAGAAACTCTCTTATTATTTATGTATATTTGAAAAAGTAAGTGTAAATAATGATTTGCATTAGCTCTCATAACAAATTATAAAACCGAACTTGACCATTACTTTGTTTTCTTAATAATAAAATAATTAAGAAATAAATTGTTTATTGCTGAGATGAAAGAAAACGAAAGGAGTTGATAGAAAGGGAGGAATATAGGTACAAATTTGTTGTCCCATCCTCATTCAAACCCAATTGGTATAGTGGGGTCCTTGTAGTGTACACTACATATTTCTCTACCTAGGAAGCGACAATACAATACGTCATGTTGAGGAACATATGCGTGCCATTATCATTGTTAAAGCAATTATCATTGTTGGGTATAGTTTGGGTAATGATAATGGAATAATGTCTTATCTATATATATACTGTTTAGGAAAGTGCATAGTGCATACATTCAAGGGTGGAAAAAAGCATGTTCTCTCATGCATGAGATAGAGAATTTTATGGATTCATAAGAAATCAATAAACAACAACGTTGTCATTAGACAAGAAATAACAATAATTCAAGAAACAAAAGCAATGGCTCATGGAATGCCATTTGTGGAAGTAATTGTTCCTTTGGGGTGGATTTTCTTGAAAGGTTAATAACATAATTGGATTTTTATGATGAATTTTTTTAGTTGTTTGGATTTTTTTTCATCATTTTCATGTTTTTTTTTCCTTCATCATGAAGCCATTTTCTTCAAGGCGTACACTTACCCCAACGGCAACACTACCTTGTAAACAATCCCCTAGATCCTTTGCCTAACACATCTCTTGTTCAGATTCTCCATCACTTACAAAATTTGATTTAATTTGGATGGCATTTTCATGGATTTTCCCTTGTATTTAGGGATCAACTTGAATTCAAGGAATGATAATCTACGTTTTCCTAAAACCTTACTTATTAAACTCTATTATGAATAGGGTCAAGGGGCAGAGAGTTGGTGAAAGAAGAGGCAAGCAATTATAAAGAGAACACTAGCCATTGCCTAGACACTCCCATCTCCACCTTGACACTACTAGTTGCAGTAGTTGAGGATCATAGTTCAATATCCACCTATTATGTACATAATGACAACGAAACTTAGCAACAAGACGTAGATGGAAACATTTTCCCTAATTTCCAACTTCTTGAACTCCATGGTAGAGTGTTTTTGGGTTTCTCTAAGCATTGTTTATCCATCTCAACCTCATATATATTGAGCAACTAGATATCAAAAAGAAATTAACGTTTAATGATACCTAAGATGAATAAAAAAAAATGATATTTAAATATCCTCAAAAAAGGGTGTGTGCACACACACACATATCCATTTTGAGGATATTTNAACTCCAAGGGCCAACTGACCACTAGCTTGAATTTGACCCTCATGTTATTTCGTACTTGATCTTTCATGTTGTGGCACACGAAGGTAACCCGACTAAGACCCACCCTAACTAGGGAAAAATGACGGTGCTAACATAAGCGAAGCAAGCAATTTAGAAACTGCAAAGATCTTGTGAGTATCAAATAACCAGGTTTAGCAAGCCTTAGACGTATGTACCAGTCTAGATTTTTCATGCTTACACTTCATACATATATTTTACCCAATGTTTCTCTATACATAGTGTCTAAGGGAATTTATTTTTTATTGCACGAAATATTCTTCCGAGTATGGGGAAAACATGGCGCGAAAGCCTCGTCGGGAGATTCTCAAAAGATGGGCCAAGTGCGAGAAGAGCTGGGTCAAAATCACAAGACAATAAAGGATATCAGACTCTCCGATTTTGGCATGCCCAAATAATTTGTTGACTTGTGCAACATAGTCAAATAACACACTGAGCAAGACTCATTATGGGCCGAAGAAATAACGAAGGTGACAGACACGACGAAATGTCAGGAGCGACAGTTTATGGAACACCCAATCAAAGATCGGACTATGATGCAACAGTTAAGTTCCAGTATAGTCAAGTATCAGGTACATGCAATAGATATAAGAGAGATTTACTTAGCCATGATGGAACATTATAGATTCCTATATGCCAACACCGACGAGAATTTGTTCATCAAGTGGTCGGAGTACACGAAGATTCACCCTCTTAAGTGATATCTTGAGAGGACTCTTAGACAAATTGATAGGACAAAACGTCACGTGGTGAATTTGGTCTTACGTATCTTCACTTT
>SNQJ01S0031717.1:0-31642 GCA_010110895.2 Picea sitchensis
GGGCCAACTGGTGTCCTAAGGTAGCATTCGTCTGGAGCCATTGACGAATAACATGTCTGAGTATAGCATTGTTATAGAACTATTTCACGACGCAATTTCACATGGTTTTCAGTATTTAGAGGTTTGTGTGGATTCCTAGTTATTCGTATGCCAGTTAAACGATAGTTACCGTGTGCGACACCCTACTCTACTCTAACAATTCCTATAGGTACAACTTTTGGAATGATACTTTGATTTTCTTACGTATAATCACATACCTAGAAGTTCTAATCATGTATCCAATGCATATGTTAATTATATTTTAGATTGGCATTTGTCACATAACTAGGCAAAGAGAACACATTCATGCATGCACACATTGTAACATATATAAGTAAAGTCGAAGACCAATTTTTTTTGTGTTTTATATTTTCAAAAAATATGGTGTCATAGAAAAAAATGGGGCTCACACCCTCAAAATACATATATGGTCGGTATATAATATGAACAAGGAATCTACGCCCGTGGCACCAAATGCGTATCATGATAGCATACTACGATGTTTGTGAGACGCTAGAAGAGTCTCACTCACACACGACGTACACCCACCACCTGTCACTGCATAGACTCTGGCAGATCCTCCACTTGAACCATAAGAATCCCGTGTGTCAATCGAGACAGGTTCCCCTGCACATTATACAACACTCTCTCCACATATGCTCCTGCGTGCTCATCTCCTCGGCTCCTCCATCGATCTCATGGTAATTCCTCTAGTCGTCACAGACCTACATCTGCGTGACAAAGCAATTGTTAATAATTGATACCATACAAAAATATTTGTGTTTTTTATTCTTTTTGAAAAAACACAAAAAAATGAAATATATAAAAACATTTCTTACCAATATCACCACAGGCGGAACTTGGTGGAAAAGGAATATCTAGATCCCCTCTATAGTCCATCCCTTCATAAGAGTAGTCATGAATGGCTATGACCTGTCAATGCCACCAAAAAAGAACTCATAATTGTAGGGGGTTGTCACCCTACCACCTCCTAGCTTCCTCATCACATTAGTCCACCATAAAATGGATGGATCACGTTGTCCATGTGGAGTAATATATACTATAGGGCTTAACTCTAGAAATCGCTCAAAGAAAAAACTACAAAGAATGGATGCAAATCCGAAATTTCTCATTTTCCGTTGTTTTAAATCCATCAACCGGCTCTTTATGTTAGCCAATAGTGAGATACAAAATTCATAAATAGTAGGTTGTAAACACTCCATTGCATAAAACACGAGTGGACTTAATTTATGGTGCAACGAGGTCGACCCCGAAATCTGTTTAAGTACAAGTACGATGATCTTTAAGCTCAGGTTATCAATCACCCTGATTGGAAGTTGGCTCCCTACTTTATCTGTTCCTACAACACAGTGGGTGGAAATGTAATCCTCCATAGTCATACCACCCCCATACCCTCAGGCCTTGAGATTCACTAACTTGCCTTGGCAAGACAATCATGTGATAAAATATATTTCGTCCACTTCAATCCTCAATGGTTTCCCATCGAGGTTGAAGGCCTCTATCTCCGAATCCTAGTAGTTTACTAGCAACTGGAGTAACCTCACTTGATCTCTCATACCTTTGAGAGACAAAAAATTGTAAAGGCCAAATACTTTTAAAGATTTTTGGGCTCCTAAATCCCTTCCCACTACTACATCTATATCTTCATGCTTCCTCTCCCTCCATTCAATCACCATCCTGCAAAGGAAAAGCCATTTTTTGAGTTAAATCCTTTCAAAAAAATGCTCATGGACTTGTACGTGGGATATAATGGTAACAATCGCGTATAGGGATGCATATACGTGGACAATATTTTCGTTTCTCACTTATATGGGGGAGTATACATGACCCGATGAACTATCACCCACATACACCCTAATTTACATATTACGCCCTCTAATACTAAAAACATGGGTCCTAAAATTGAAATTCAAACCATTGAAATTGAAGTAGAGGGGATGGGAACTTACCTAGTCCAGACGGTTGTTGATTTCGTTGATCATATCTCCCACAATCAACACTTGAAGATCATGGGGAAAATGGCCTAAAATGCACTATATGGGTGAAAAAATTCAAATGGTATGGTAAAATGGTCTATTTTTACTATTAGTAGAAATTGTTTTACCCACTTCATATAGTTTGTGCTAATTTTTTACCTTGTGGACTAATGGTGCAGTGGAAAGAATTGGTTTTTGGTGGTTTTGTCCAGGATTTTTTATAATTTCCAGCATCATATCACTCATCCATGCCTTCGACAGGTATATTCTTTCACTGCCATATAGGATAGGTTGTCACTCCATTTTTCAATCTTGCATCATCCTATGATCGTGATCCATACACCCTAGGTACGAACCCATTTATTAGCGACACAAAACCTTCCTATTGCTACTAGAAGTGTCGTTATTAAGTGGTAGAGGCTTAGTAAACAAGGGTTCCCTAGTTAGAACCTTTGTTCTATTTGGTGCCCATGCAAAAGTTATTCCATAGGACCGGGAGTTCCTTATAGTTTCAATATGACTTTGCATTTGAACCCCATATTCTTACTCACAAGCATTTTGACCTTTATCTATGGGACTCCCCCCAAGTCTTAGTTAAGCTCTTTTCCGACTCTCTAAAAAACGAAAATATTGTCGAGTGAACTTGCCTCTTTCACACTCATTAAATGGTTTTGAAAGGAAGTCTATTTGGTGTAAGTTTAACCCTTTTTCAAACCAAGTAGACTATTACGAAAAATGAATACTCTAGTCAACATTGGCTAGAAGACTTCTCCTGGGTATTATTTATACTTTTTCAGGCCTAGGGGACTAAATCTATGAAAAATGACATTCTTTGGAGTTAAGTTGTAATCACATTCCATCATCATGCTTGCAGTATTGAGCCTATTTTTGGTTCCCTCTTTCTTGTTATAATCCTCTTACCTCAAAAATTTGCATCACTAGCCAAGTAAATCCTTTTTTATATCCTTTGCAGCTTGACACCTTGTACCCTAAGAGGAAACATCCCCTCGAGTGTCCATGCCCCACATGCACTTCCTTGCATTGAGCATAGGTATGTTCCACTATTTGGAGCTAGTTTCTTGCTCACACCACTCGTTTCCTCTCCTATATCATAACATTTCTTCGCCTATGAAAAAACAAAAAAAGACAAGTGTGAAAAGAGTATTATCTCATATCGACAGTAGTCATGTCACCTTTGAACATAGCACAAAATTTTGAGTCCACTGTCATACAAAGTTTGGGTTTATCATGACCTTAGGAAGATGATCTCGTTACTTAGAGTTTACCCCTCTGATTGTTTATTCTTTCACTCCCTATGGAGAGTTCGTTGATGCCTCCTACATCACGAAGTTTTATCATCAAGCCTATGTGGCTTGAGTTATCCATATGTCTCATGCTCTTGTTCAAAGGATGTCTATAATCCCATGTCAACCATTTCTTAGAATTCTTGACTTTGCATGTCAACCATACCCTCAGTATATCTCAAAGTCATATGAAGTTGTAGTCCAACCATGCACCCTAGTCCTACTTTCCTTATTGGTAGGTAACCTTGAACCCATCAGTTGACATCTCCTGATTGGTCACTAACTGGGGGTTTTCCCTTGTGTTCGACGGTAATGAATATATTTACACAATGGGACTCGTGCAATTTCTTGGATGGAATTAGTCTTATTGGTGGTTTCGTCACCTTTGTTGATAGTTTTTCTTATTGGCTGTTATTCAGAGAGTCTCTTTCATGCACTACTTGCATCTAGTGCATGCAAGATATGCACATGGTCATTGGTTCGTAAACATCCTATTCATCTGAGCTCCTCCTAATAAATAAGCTATTTATTTATACCTCATGTTGACTGATGAGAGATTCCCTAATGCTCTCCTTTCAATGGGTCTCTTTCCATCGAATTCAACTCATTTATTTTGGAAATGAGGCCTAGAGTCCTATAAGTACCTGGAGGCTTGCAGTAATTAGTGGCAGTTTCTCCCACCATTGACAATTGGGAATACATCAATGTCTCTTGATCGATGGATTCTTAAAGTGTTCAACCTCAACACCCCTATTCACACTTCTAGAATGTACTTGGTGCCTTGATACCTACTTTCATTATCGGTAGGTTGTCTCACGTCTGTTAACTGTATACCTTAATGACCGGTAATCAAACGAAGTCTCATTGTGTTTGACCTCAACTCCTCTATTCACATGATGTAGAATTTCACCTTCGACGGATAGTGTAGAAGACCTCCAACTTACAGTAGTATCTTTCCTAATCTGTTGTTGTCTTTCATTCGACCAATACCTATATGATTTCAGTGATCATGGGAGATAAGATTGTACTCTATTGTATACATATATCTTCAAATTGATTTTGAGATTGGATTCCACTCTGCCTTGTTCGTGACTATGACAACCTATGGCATATGTTCACTTTGTATTGCCTATTCATGGCCATGAACAACTATTTGGTATATTTCCACATGGATATGCTGTGTAATTTAGATTGGCAGCCATGTGTACAAAGTCATTATGGATTGTAATATTCTCATGAGTAATGGGCACTTCCAGTTGAGTCTCCATTACTCCATTTCTGGGAGTTATAATGTATTTAGGCCATCACATATACTCCTTTGACCTCAAACATTAGGGGGCATCATTTACAACAAGTTTTTCCTCACCCCATGCAACTTGCTTGGATGGAATTTCCATTTCCCTATGCATACCTGAAGTCCCCTTTTGTACCTTCCAGATCCAAAAAGCACTTTTTTCCACATATACACGCCCTATCAGTTAGACAACAACTGTATACATAGGTTTCTCCACTACAACCCACGTACATCGGGTTTGGTGCCCAAAATAAAAAATTATGTTGGGTTTCCATGCCATGTCACAAGATCCTTGATCCTTGACCTTCCATATACTGGAAACGCTCAAACTCGGCCCTTCATTTCCATTTGAAGGCTATAAATTGATCCATATCCAAGCCTTGGAGGAGATAATTCAACTTTGACAGCAAAGATACTCTAGAGAAATTTCACTTCATATTGAGTCTGCATCCCTTTATCCTTGAAAGTTTGAACCCTTTGTTCAACCCCCAAGCTCTTCCTTCTTTGTGATGGAGAATATCATGTTCTCCTTTATATGAGCTTTCCTTTGTTGGAGGATTGAATTGGTGGAGGCCCAACTGGAGGGACTTATTTTCTTGGTTCCAATATGTGTCGATACAAAAAAAATTCACCTATATACTTTTGCTGATCATTTTAAGAGAAATACTATTTTCTCGTCCAAACGATATCTTGCAAATATTTGAATTATTATTCCATGGTCATATTTGTCATGTATGTTAATGGATTATGATAATCTATATGATAACACTATATATTGTCACCATATGCTTGCGTATCTTGGTTGTTGAGGACAAGTTGCAGGTATAAATCTTTGAGTTGTGTGCTCAATAGTGGTCTCCATCAAATGTACGGACGAGGTAGGATCTTGGCCTTGTCTTGTTAGAATTTCATTCATAAAAAATATTTGGGATTATAGTTGATTTTGTGTGTCATTCTATCTGTTGTGGTTTACCCCATTCCATAGAGATATTTTCCTTGTAACACCAGTCCCATTAATTTTAGACAATCTTTGACCTCTGCCACTTACTGCTTGACAAAATCTACTTTATTTTATTGTTCCTTCCTTGCCTCTACAATTTGGATGGATTTCAACAACCCCCTTGTTCTTTTTGAAATCATTTATAGGGATTTTGTTACCTTGGTAAATACCCTTCTCTTTTATTCAACTATCCCTATAGTCTCAAGACAATGTGGGAGAACATCCTCAAAACTTACAGAGAGCTCTCTGCTTGCCTTTAATGCAATGTCATGAACCTCAAGTGCACACTTCCACATGTCCTCAACTTGATTCTTTAGTTGTGACAATAGAGAAGCGCTATCATTTGGTTGTTTCTTCAATGTTGCTATGGCTGCTTATCCATTTATCTACTAGTTCTTCTCAACGTCCCTAGTTTCTTCAAGATTCTTCCTTAGCATATGTCTCTCTTGTTTCGATTGGTCTACTTGATATTTGAACTAAATTTTTTGAGTATGAACATATTTAATTTACTTGTTCTTCTCTTGAGCTCAACCTTTCATTTTAGTAGTAGATTCTAAGATGAGATAAGCAAGTGATGGTAGTTTGATCCTGCACAGGTTAATGACATGATGCTTCTAGAACTTGTCTCGTTTGATCCTCTTTCAGTGACAGGTTATCGACATATGCTTCTAGAACTTGTTCTCTCTACTCATGGAATAAATATTTTAGAATGAGGATTTCATACCAACTCCTAATCCCATTCCCATTCACCACAATGGAAAGTCCCATGTCCCATATGTCCAAAAACAAACTTCAACTAGTATTGAACTAGTGGTCTACATAACCACAATTGGGTTATATCGCTCAATTGGTTGGGCTATGGAAAGGTTGTGCTCATCTACTTAGGTTTCTCTATTAGTGTTGGAGGGTCTTTCAAAACCATGATATCTAGGTGGGAACAAAAAGAATTCTTCCATAGATATTTCTATATGAGCATCCATGTGTCCATCAATAACTCATACCTTGTCCTCCTCATCAAGAAGGGTACTCCACCCAAACTATTATCCCCATGCCTTGACTATTTATTTTTCTTTATTCATTGATATTATTCCATGTGTAAGGGATAATTGTCCCACCAATCATTAGCCATTTCCTTTTATTTGCATTGGCAATGTTGGAGGTGTATTAGTGGGGACTTCCTCAATTAATACTTCAGTGTAACTTGGCTCCATCTGGGACTCCTCCTATGATAAATCGATGAATTGTATATCCATTGGAAGTGGAATTACCTCTTCAACATCTAAATCACCTAGGTCCCTCATCGTCAAACCCGAATCCATCAATTCCATAGGTCCAAGAGTCACAATTGTGGTACCTTAGACTATTTAATGTGGGGTAATCAACATCAATGGATGCAATGGTGGTTAGGGTGTAGTCACGATCCTCAACATGGCCAACATACTCTCCTCAACTACTTGAGTTTGGAACACTTATTGCAAATTCTACAATGATGATTTAATACACCTTATATACTATAGTAGGATCATCTGTTCTTAGAATTCCACATGGGAACTCCTCATTTGTGGGGATATAGATGTTGATGTTTTGGTAGTTGCAGGAGGTATTAAACTCCATGTGTAACCTATGACTTAGAATAGAATATTTTGGAAGCAAGTGAGCCATTAAACAAATGTGTGGAAACCATAGAAGACAAGTCAGCCTAGCAAAATAAATAGTATTAGAATATCATCTTCTATAAATACAAGTCGGCTCCACAAGAAAAAGATAAACATAAAATATAATTACCAGAAAGTCAGGTCGGCCTAGCCAAAAACTGGAAAAATTAATATAAATAGAGAACATTTTAGCTCATTTGGATACCTAGTCATAGTGAAAGTCTTATGTAATTGTAGCTATAGCTGCAAGGAGGAATAAGGGAATATGGTCATCTCTTGTTCTTGGTCTCTCTCTAGTGCTATCAAGTGATTCTCTTGGTGAAACTCTTGGTGATATTCTTGCTAAGTATGGAACAAGGTTGAGAGAGTAGTGAAACTGTATTTGTGTATGGCACTTATTCTGTGAATATGGAGAATCTCTCTCTTGTGTACTACCATTGGAGAAGGAGTGATCTACTTGTCTTGATTTGTTGTTACGGTTAGCAACTAGGGTTTATCTGTTGGTTCTGGAGTAGGATTGCCAGAATTATTCTAAGTAAAGGTTAGTGTGCCTAGGGGTGGCATATGTGAATACCTTTGGTTGGTTGACAATTATGTGACATTGTCTATGGTTAAATGACCATACCAAAATTTCAACATGGTTTTAGAGTTGATTTCCTTCATAATAGTCTAACTGCTAGAAGGAAAATCCTCATTTTCCCTCATTTTCAATCTCATTAAGCACTTAAGAAACTCACTAAGAAGGCCTCCTAATTAGGGCACATCTCTTCCCCAAATCAGATCTGCAAATTTCTGAATTTGAAAAATTAGGGTTTCCTCACAAAACCCTAGGTCTACAGTTGCAGTGCCAGTTCCTTTGTGTCGGTTCCTTCATTCCAGTTGAAGTTCCAACACCAGTTGCAATGAAATTTTCTATGAAGTCTTATGAATAATTTTTGGTTTTCCTAGTGCGCCTTACCCTATCACATCTCCAACTACCTTTAGATTACAAGTTGGAGCACCTTTTAATTTTTAAGGTTCATCATTGCCTGCCACTGATGTTGGATGGTGCCACTACCTGACGATGCTGCTAGAGGTATGTACTTATATATATTTAAACGATATCACTATTTTGAGTGTGATTGCAGGAGAGGGGATATTTTACAATCATATATCCAGAGGGATCTTAGACCCAACACATTTAGAGGAATAATGCCTTCTAGGTTTGATTGTTTTCATATGCCTCTAGCTATTATGGAATTATAGTAATCTTATGAACATCTAGTTGTATTTTGATCCATTTAAGTTATAGTAACCTCTGTTCAAAGTTAAAGTTATAAGCCGACTCTAGTCAAAGTATTATATTGATTAAGGTTTAGATTTTAGAGTTTATTTTCATTATATTCTCTAACTCAGATTTCAGTCAAGAAAGCATATTGTCTTAAGTACAGGGGATAGGTTGAAGATAATACTTGTCATCTTGAGTGAATGAGACTCGGAAGAAAATAAACAACACTTTTTCTTGAAGATAAGACTCCAGGTTCCAGGTTTGATTGATCAAATTAATAAGTTTCAAGTTTTCACATATCAAGTTTGATAATTACTACATTACTAATTGTGACAACAATCCTTGAAAGGTTATATTACTGCTAGATACAATGAATACTTGGCATCATGTGAGTACTATTGATATAAATTCTTATTGTACTTGATCACAAGATGAACTAACATCTCCTCTAGGAGATACTTGTTGTTTTGCTTCTAGGAAGGTCACCTTGGTAATAATATGATGATTACCATGAGATTGCCTTTTTATTCTTGTTGACATAGATATGTTCTTATGAAAATGCTATTATACTTTTTTTTCTTTTTTTCTTGTTCCAGGGAGGTTACCATGGAGGAATGATTGATCACAACACTAGAAGAGTGTTTTTCCTATTTCTTATTATTTTATTTTTATTTTAGTTCTTGTTTCAGGCAAGTCACAAGAAATAGCTTTGAGAAGGAACTACTATGATTATTGTTCTCGTTCTTGTTTTTATTATTATGAGAGTATTATTCTTGTCTAATGTTTTTCCCTTTGTTGTCCTTGTTCCAAGCATGTCACATGTGATAAATCTTATGGAAGCTATAATGATGATTGTAGGAGACAACATATTATATGGTCTCTAGTTTCAGACATGGAGTAGAGTATCTAGATAAGAAGTTGTATACATGATCATATACATCCATGTACCAAAGAAGAAGAAGACAAAGAAGGGAAATTTTTCAAGATACATAGTATCTCATATGGAGATTGATTGTAAGGAGTATAAGGCTCCAAAGATGACCAAAAAAATCCCTCTAGTGCAATTGATCACTTTTCAAATCATCGGGAAGAGTTAGTAGAGCCATAAGCGCCTACCCAAAATCGTTCCAGTAACCAAGAAGAGACCAACGTCGTCCCATAAAAATTTTCAGGATGCAACATTGATGAGCCATATCATGAGGAGAATATGGCTCCAAAGATTATAAATACTTAGAGGGATTTAATATTGAGAGGGAGAATGGAGACTCAGAGACTTTCAGATTCAGATGGAAGAGAGAGACATCTTCTAGAACTGACAGACATATTCCATGGGTTGAGAAGTCTATATCGAAGCTTTAGAGGCTTTGAGGAGATATGAGATCTTATGGGAAGATTCCCTTGCTTCAATAGACTTTTCTACAGTGATCGATGAGGAAGACAGTCAGAAGGACTAGGATACATATCTTTTCCTTGGTTTAGAGACTAGAAGGGATGTCAATGGTGACTTCCAAGTTGATCTACAAGTTCAAACATGTTGCAAATAAATAACCTAGAGATGTACAAATCCTAATTTGTGTCCAGAGGATTCTCCCAGCAAGAGGGAGAAGAATATGAGGAGACACTTTCTCCAATATATTTCTACCAACGAAAAATTAGAAGATATGTTGACCAAGACTCTGTCAAGGAAAATCTTGGAGTGGTCCAAATGTTTTTCTCTACTAGTGAGAATTGATGTATTCCCCAGAAGCAGGAAGTGATGTGATCCCTGGTAGTGGGAGATACCCTGATGCAGGTTGGTATGCTACTCCAATGTATGCTGGTATGTTACCCCAACGCAGGTTGGTATGCTACTCCAACACAGGCCAATATGTCATATTCTTGGTGATATTATTGCTAAGTATGTCATAAGGTTGAGAGAGTAGTGCATATGCATCTATTGTAGTTGTGTATGGAACTTATTCTATGGATACAAAGACTCTCTCTCTTGTGCACTACCATTGGAGAAGGAGCACTCTACTTGTATTGAGTTGTTTCTGTAGTTAGCATCTAGGGTTTATCTGTTGGTTCTTGAGTAGGATTACCAAATTATTCTAAGTAAATGTTAGTGTGCTCGGGGGTGGCATATGTGAATTCCAAGTGTTGGGTGACAATGATGTGACATTCTCTATGGTTAAATGATTATACCAAAATTTCAACAATAGAGACACTATGCATCATGTGGGTGCCATTGTCAAATGCCTTGATGTTGGGTGGAGGAGGGAATATCGCTTGCCCCATCACTAGGTCATATGATCATCCATGTATAATCATTGGAGGAACCTAGTTATCCCTCTAAGTAATATAATGTAGTTGACTCATATGGGTTCCCTCCCGCATGCCTAGTTGAAGTATCTTCCCTACACATTCATCCCCTACTCCTTTGTCTGGTCATGGTCTCTTAACCTATTTATTCTATTATTATTCCTCTACCTCAATCCATATCCTAATGGATTGTCCCATGATTATTAGTTTTAACATGAATTCCATAGTTTCCACTTCTTCTTGGACATCTACATTACCATTTGGAAGATGGTGCCTCATTACATAGTAATTTTGAGCCACTTCAAATTAATACCAGTAGTCATACACATCAACGATTTGTGGAATAATTCTAGTCGTCCATGCTAGTACACTAGACATTGTTTGGTAATATTTCTCAAACAATGTGTCAATGGAAACCTATATTTAGCCACCATAAATTGATGATATGGATCCCATACCAATAATTAGGCATCGACTGACTTCTTCATTGTGAGAACAAAATCAACAACAAAAAGATACCAAATTGGAAGTCTTGGTTCCCATATGATGAATTCACCACATTTTGCAATACCTCATTTTTAAGGTACCATACCCAATTCAATTTGACATCATTTACACATACATCCGCCACATGAATTGATTTCTTCAAAAACGCCCCCTTTCTACAAGTTCACAACACCTTGGTACACAAATGTTATGTTTCCATGTAATGGTAGGTGATTGATGGAATCTATATCAAACCAACAATCTATGTTTTCCACTCTTCATTTCAAACATGGTTGCACCTAATCTTGTTCATCCTTCTATTTATGCATAGGGTCCCCAACCATAAATGTGTTCATTGCATCCTACCTCTCCAATGGTCATTTAGTTATGGCGTTGATTACATATTCATTGATCAATACCTTCAAATCCATGCAATTCAACATAATTCATCCTCTCCAGTAATATCCTAACACACTTTGGAACTAAGGTATTTTTTAAGGATTCAAATATTATATCTTAGTATAGTATTCTAGGTGAATATTTCAGATTGAAAAAATCATCCATATAGATGTGTAGGAAAATATTCAAATAAAAAAAACAATTTGGTATTAAAACCTGTAAATTTTGATGAACATTATCAATATAAGCATATCTTATGTAAAAAGTAGCTAAAAATTTAAAGTGAAATTGGTCAATTTGCAAATTTATTTTTTGAAAAAAAGGCCAAAAAATAGCCTTGGCCAAAATTTGCCCCTAAAAAATACCTTGTTTGGCATCGTGGGAGAGTTGCCAAAGCATGGGAAATGAAACAAGTTCATAATTTTGAACGTGGCCCAAAATATATTATATATCCTAGTCTCCTGGCCCCTCCATTCACTATATTGATTTAATGCAAACTTAGGGAATATAACATAATTGTTGATGTTATAGTCCATTAATTTCACTTTATTCAGCATAGTTTTCAAGTGTTCATCCTTTAACACATACACCTACAGGTCCAACCTTTTGTCTAGGCATATGGGATGTGGCACTTCCAAATTGGGATCCTTCTATCCTCTGGGTTTATTCTTCCAAGACTTTCTACTAGTAGTTCCCCATCCCATTGATGAACCTATTCATGGTGACTTTCTCCCAATCCTATGGTACTTCAATGGTTTCCAACAATAATCCCAGTTCAACTTTGCACTTAGAATTATCATGGTTTTCAACTCTAAATTTCATATAGCTCTTTTCTCTTGTGCAACTTACTAAGTTAAGTTGCTTCCTAACAATAATAACCATGACTTGTAAATCTTGGCATTAACTACTTTTTTCAGGATCAACATCATTGGAAATTCATTCCATCCTGATTGTTTTATCTTCTACCCAATCTAACCTATCTGACCTAAATGTTGACCAATCTACATATATCTAGTCCTTAATTAAATATAATACATTGTGTTTGTATATTTTAATGACTTGGGATTGAACCGTGTTTCATTAGAATTATTAACCAACATCACTTACCCATCATCTCATTCAAAGATGATAAGACTCAATGCTCCTACTTACCCAAAATTTTCCAAGTAATTTTTTCTAACAGATTGACTCCCCTAGACATAAAGATTTGAATCTACACAAACATACCCCCTATTTTTTATTTATTATCTCTATAGCTTCCCTTTTTCTCATGACACCCACTCCATACCCTCCCATAGATCCTATGTTCATGCCAACACCTCAACCATAGATATTTTTGCTGGTGGAATTTTGTGAAGTTGTGTAACTCTAGACCTATCCTAATTTATTATTCCTAAACTTATTAAAGTGACAAACAACAAACTTACATGTGAATTGGTTGCAAAAAATTGAAATTGTTGAAGGGAAATCCCTAAAAATAGATGCAAAAATTAATTTATACTATAATACACTAAATCCCCCCTAAAAATATCAATTTTGTGGGGGTGGGGGCCACATAGGGTTTTAGGCAAGTGATATTCATCCAAGTATCATTTTAGTGTGCCATAAATTTGTGCTAGTTGCACTATGCCCTCACTAGTAATATGTAACACCTTATATGGTCCCTGCCAACGAATCTATAATTTCCCTTGTGTTTATGGAACTTGTTGTCATACACTAAAACTAAATCACCTTCTACACACTACTTGTATCAAATATTTATGTCATGCCAAGATTTCTTCACCTTTCCTAGATCATATTATAGTACCCAACCAATGAAAGCATGAGAACACCTATGTTTTTAGTCTCTCTATCCATTATACCTCCCCTATTTGACTTATCATTTACCCTGATATCTACCTTTTGTGTCTATAGTGTCTCATGATAGTACATTGGGATACTAGTGTCCCATGTATCTTGTATTATGTAGTGCCCCTTTATTTACTCAAACTACAGGTTTCCTAGTTCCTATGTGAGGTCAATGTTATCATGTGCATCTTCTACTACATCCATGGATTTGACACCAAATTTTATCTTTACATATACTATTGCATTTGTGAGGTTGGGATTTGCAAGTTTCTCTTCTATAGTGTATCCCTCTATAGAACCTACATTCAGGCACTATGGATGATCCATCTATGAGAAACAATGAATGCATTGAAGCACCCCTTCATATAGTGTTTTTTGCATGTAGCTTAGAAAAGTAGTGTAAAACATTTCTCTCAATCTTGGCCAATGCTATGTATATTGCTACATTTATTCTTGCAAATACCAGTTCCCTTGCAGTGTCTCTATAGTGTGCACCAATTTATGTACCCATTATTGTAGTGGGATAACTTGCATCATGTAATGTATCTCACACTAATACACATGTCTATAATGGATAGAAGTGATACCAAACCACATATATGAATCAATAGGGATGGACTAATCATCTATTGGAGAAACCCTCTAGTACAATAGAAGCAAGTTTGCAACACCTCTTTGTTACTTCCCATGAATGAAACATTGTTTTATGGGTTTCCCACTATCATGCTAGCATTTCTACCAAAGAGAGGTCCAACTCTATTATTCTTTACGCATGCATAATCTAGTTTTCCACCTAGGCCATAAATTCATGTGCATTAGTTGTACCATCAAACCTTAATAGGTCCTTTATCTTTACACCTATTCACCTACATACTTACAATAATGAACACCTTCAAGTGGAATATTCATAGTTACCATTCTACCATTGGTTAAATGTTTCTTCTAAATTTTTTGCAAATGAATAGGCACTCCTCCAACTTATCTCCCCGTCTATTGTAGGATTGATCCTCTTGATTCACTACAGAAAGGTTATACAACTAATCTAGGGCATTCTCATCTAACACTTCTTCCATAGGTTCGAGAAAGCGCTCACTAAATGTGTGTCCCAATGGTTGAGTGAATCTATGGATTTATTTTTCAAATGACATATACCTCTACTTCAAGTTGAGTATCACACAAGTATAGAAGGCCCAATCGATCCATATCAATGCAAAGTAGGGACAATTATCATATATTATCTTGATAACTTCAAAATCAACATAGTTTTTCATGCCATTGAGATCAACATCCATCTGCTCCATTTTACAAATTAGTAAGGTCCATGACTGGTTTACCAACTGTAGATGTATGGGTGAGTACACAAAACTCAACCTTCCCATGAATTTATAATATTTATTTTTTAATATTTTCTTGTTTGACCCTGTATTGAGTATGAATTATTGTACCCCATATACTCCAATTAGTGAATTGAGAATGAATTATTTCCCTGTCCATCCTCTCTGCACTCGGTGTAATGCTCGATCTAATGTTGAGGTAGTTTGTCCTAACATTAACTCAAGTAAGTCTAAGAGACTATTAATATCTTACTCATATTTCAATGTGCACATCAAGGTATTTAGCCACCCCTATACTTCCTCCATTGATGTCTACACCACCATTTGTTTTCACCTACTCAATAATTGATTCAAAGTTCACAATTTCCTCTAGGTCAATTGTTCGAGTGCACACAAATTCCCTCATGACTTCCACTGCATCTCATAGAAATTAATTTTACTACAAGGGGTTGAATGATGGTTCCTTTCATAGAGTTACTCTTAAGGAGGCATTGGATAACTCTCCTTACTATTTGGCGTATGATCAATAAGTGATTCTTCCAACCAGTATTTGATTTCCACCCCTACAGTTGTCCTGGGATTTGAGGGGCCAACCTTCTTCTATAATTCAAAATAGGATTCATACATCAATTGTGTTGGAGGAAGAGAGGGAGAAGGCCAAACACAAAATTTTAGCTCACCAACAGATCATGAGATGATGGTTTGATAAACATAAGGATGGTGATAATAATTTTGAAGTAGGTGGTTTGGTTTTGAAATGGGACAGATTCAATGAGATAAAGGAAAACATACAAAGTTTCAGAATTTATGGTTCGATCCTTACCAAATTGTTGAAAATATTGTACATGGTAGATACAAATTTCAAAGCCTCAAAGGTGGACTTGATTATCTTCTTGTTAATGGCCATATCTTAAAGTGATACTTCATTTAATTACTTTTATAAGAAATCTTATGTACCATATTTTTATTGTCATTTCTTTGTTGCATTTTTTTTATTTGATTAGCTTGGTTTCCATTTAATTTAAAAAAAAATTGATTTTCCTATTTTTATTGACTTTAGCATAGTTTTCGTCTTTTAGTTTTGTTATTTTCCCTAAAATAAATTGGACATGTTGATTTTTCGGCCTCTAATGAAACATGACATATAATGCTTAGTTGTGTATATTATTTGTTTTGATATCAAAGTAAAATGTGTCAACACTGAGCATGGTTAGGAGTCATAAGTATTTATATTTTTTTTATGTGTAATTTAAAAAAAGTGCAATGCTTTGTTGGTGAGGGTAATGGGTTTTTTCAAATATGAATGAATCAAACAAGTCATAAACTCTAAAGTCATGACCTAAATGATGAGGGGAAGTTGATGAGTGTCTTCCTTATTTTGAAAGCGTAAGATTCAAAGACTAGGTGCTTGATTCACTTCTTCATTAACATGTATCATCCTCACAAGTTCAATGGTTTTTTCACTTAAGTTCCTCGAAAAAGTTTTTCTAAAAAAAATAAAAAATAAAAAATAAAGGGAGAATTGTTCTCAAGGAGAAGGAGCTTATCAAGGTGAAACATATTGTTATTGAATAAATGTAGAAATATCAGCTACGGATATGAAAACTAATTCAGATTGGATCATTATAGTATTTTTCATCTATCTCAATGCTTTCAGAGTGGAAAAAAATGGAGCAATAATCTTGCAGGGTCATTTGAATGGCAGGTCCCAATTTGGAAAATTAGGGTTTCAAACCTTCCAGAATTATTTTGAGGCATCAAATGGACTTTTGTTTTGGCTAAAAACTTTCCCAACATAGCTTAGACCCCATTATTCTATTATACACATTGAGATCCTTCCATCGGTGCAAAAATTGCATCAATCAAAGTTTGTTTGCAAAAGTTATGCCTCCCACAAGTTGACCTATCGTGTTGACCACCATTGTATGAGAGGATGCCACATCAATCCCCATTACTCATGCATATGGGGCTAGAAAATTGAGGAATTTCAAGAATATTATAGAAGTCCAAAAAAATATTACAATTGAGGGTTGAGGAAGTCAAATCTCTAACCTTAAACGACTATCAAGCTATTTTAAATATCGGGCCACTAAGAGTAGAAGGGGTTCCATTCTATGTTATTTTATTTTTCTCCATAGTAGATTAGAACAATTGGTAGTGCAAAAATTAGAGAGCATAACAAAGGGGGTTAACATTTTGTATTAGCCTAATAGTCCACAAGTATTAGATGACTCCATAGAGAGTGCCCTCTCCTTTGTACTTGCATTATTTCCATACCAAAGAAAAGAGAGTAGAGAAGACTCACCTTGTAGTTGGGTTTTCTCACATAAGGGTTTCCCAGAGAAAATATTTTTGTTATTTTATGGATGATGTGTGATTTTATTTTACTTTTCTCTATTTTCCGAATTTCATCTATTTCACACATAAGAAAAAAAATCAGAAACTAAAGATTTTGGAATCGAAAGGAATTTAACCTTCATAGTGTATATTTCAATTTTATTTATTAGATATGTTGTGACAAACTATTCATGTGGAATATCCATGACAATTTATAGATCATATTGGTATACGAGCGTGATTTTTTTGGGTATTTGTGGAAAGTTTCAAAATACACAAATCAATTTAAGAAGAAAGTCATAGAACCCTAGCCATGGATGATGAATCTATTCATAACAACCCTCGACATCTAGCAGAGGAGATATTTGCAAGGATAGAAGAGAAAATCACTAACATATCTCACAATATGTCCCTCCTCATGGTGGCTCTAGCAAGCAAACTTGGAACATTCATAGAAGTTGAAGGCTCAAACTCAAAGGTTAGAATAGACAGGAAGTCGAGGGACAACAAAGACCCAGAAAAGGATTCATAGAAAGAACCCGACCGAGAAGCAACAATTGAGTTCCACTACAATAAACCCTTCACAGTGCTTATTCAATATGGAAGAGAAAGTGGACATAAATTCATACCAAGGTGATATTGATGCATTAAAACAAAATCATTGGTTGCAAGAACCAAAAGTTTATTTCAACGTTCACCATATAAATAAATAAAATATATATCATTTGCAGGGCTGAAGTTAGAGGACCATGCTTTAACCTGGTGGGAAATCCATATGGAAACACTTAATATTAAGGGTGATCTACCAGTAACTAGATGGGATAACTTCAAAACCCTCACCAAGTCCCAGTTCAACCCTATCGGGTATGTAGAGGACCCATTTATCCAATGGAACTACTTCATGCAAGAGTAAGGGAAGAATGTACAGGAATACATCACTGAGTTAAAAAAGATGGCCATCATGTTAGGTATCTCTCCCAAGAGCCTATATGTACTCCTCAAGTATCTGGGTGGTATACATAGTCATATGTGAAAGTAAGTGATTCTTTTCAGGCCAAGGATAGTGGATGAGGCATGTGTACATGCACAATATCTAGAAAACACCGGCCACAAGAAAGGGAATCCAAGTGGTTCCAAGCAGAAAGACCACTAGGGAGATTCCAAGGATGGGAAGAAGAAATGGAAAGGGGGGGAGGATAATAAGAAAACAACCACTGCACATCAATGCGAGTATCCTAGAAACCATTGCAACCATTGCAATATTTATGGTCACACTAAGGAAAAGTGTTGGAAACTACATCCAAAGTTGAACCCAAAGATCCACAAGAAGGAAGAAAAGAAAAAAAATATTATGGCTATGGATTCAATCAATTAGGTCTAAAGTAGCTCATATTTATATGAGAATATTATCTACAAATCAATATAGAAGGATATTAATCTGAGTAGCCTTCATCACGAGGAAGAGAAGGAGTTTACCAAACTCTTCCACATCAAGATTCAAGTCAAGAAGGCCAAGCTAGACACTCTATTCGACTCTAGTTCATAGGCTAATATCATAACAATATCTATATGGAAATATTGTATTGGAGGTTCACAATCATCCTAGACCATATCCACTAGGATGGGTAAACAAGGATGCATAGATCAAGGTAAAAAAACAGTGTAAGATTAAATTGGTTAGAAGTGTTGATTTTATTAATGAAGTGGAATTAGATGTAGTAGCCCTTCACATATGTGGAGTAGTGTTTGGAATCCCCTACATGTATATGAGGGATGAAATCTCCATGTGGAGAGCCAACCAATATTGAATAATCAAGGATGGAAACTCCTAAATCATCAATGTGCTTAAAGTTAAATAAAATATCTCATTGGTAAGTGCTAACCAAACTAAGAAGTTGATTAGTTACAACAATAAATATGTTTTTCTTTTCTTAAGAGAAAATTTATTTGATGATGAGTCAATAAGAGTAAAGGAATCCATGGAGTGGTGTACTAAAGAGAAGAAAAATTAGTTGGAGTAATTTTTATAGTCAATTATGGGAGTGTTCCAAGATCCTAAAGGGATACTACCTAAGAGGGAAGTGGGCTATATAGACAATCCATTCTGGAAGGAAACAAAGTAAAAAACCAGTTGCAGTAGTTTTTGGAGCAAGGAGTAATCTGAAAAAGTACCTCACATTGTGGGTCACTCATCATAATTGTTCCCAAGAATGATGGGACTTAAAGAATGTGCATCAATTACAGGGAATTGAACAAGATTACGCTAAACAATCGGTACCCTCTTCCTAGGATCGACAATCTGTTGAACCGGTTGTAACATGCCAAGTAATTCACTAAACTACATTTGAAATCAATATATCACCAGGTATGAGTCAAAGAAGAAGATATATATATGAATTCCTTCTAAACAAGACGAGGTTTGCATGAGTGGTTGGTTATGCCATTCGATTTATGCAACACACCAACTACATTTATGAAACTAATGAATGATGTTTTACACCCTTATCTAGATTCATTTGTTATTGTCTATCTAGATGATATATTGGTTTATAGTGCTACCCAGGAGGATCACATATCACATCTTATCCAAGTGTTAGAGACCTTGAAGAAGCACCAGTTGCTGGTCAATCTCAAGAAATGCATTTTTTCTCAATGGTCTTTGGTGTATTTGGGGTATGTGATCGGTGGAGGTGAGCTCAAGATAGATCTTTCAATTATGGAGGCCTTCATGAAATGGCTAGTTCCTACAAATTGCACATAAGTTAGGAGCTTTGTTGGGTCAACACGATACTTGTAGAAGTTCATATCTTTGTTTTTAGTAGTATCGACACCACTCCACGTAATAATAGTGAGTAGTAAGAGCTTCTAGTGGTAGAAGAATCAATAGAAGGAATTTGATGCAGAGATAACTTTAAGAATTTAAATTTATCTTAACATGTAGAAACCTTGGTGAATCTTACTAGTCCTTATTATGAAAACTATAAAATGTGTGTCATACTTTTGTAAAAATATTCAAATTTCTAAGGATTTTATATAGTTTCTATAAAATTTTGGCAAATTTTAAGATAAAATAATTTATTCTATAGAATTTTGGCAAATTGTGTTTAGAAAAAATAGAAATTGGTGAATCTTTTTTTGAGAAAAACCATGGAAAATTATCCAATGGGAGAAATTTAGCCCCTAAAATTTTCCTTGATTTGATGAGATTAAAAGAAAGATCAGTTAAGTACCGATGCTCATTCTACCAAAATTGTAGAATCCCTTTGAAGTGGAGATATATACAAGTGGGTATGTCATGGGAGCAATCCTGATGCAGGGAGGAAGGCTTATCTACTATCATTCTAAAGTATTTCATGGGGCAATCCTCAACTACCCTACCTACGACAAGGGGCTCTATGCCTTTGTACAAGTTGTCAAAAAGTGGAAGAACTATATAATGGAAAAGGAGACCATCATCCACATAGATCACCAGTCGATCCAGTATTTGCAGGCCCAGTGTAATTTACAAAAAACCAGGCACTCCAAATAGATGGGTTTCTCACATCAGTTTCATTTGGTCATAAAGTGTAAGAAGGGTAGCAAAAACAACTTGGCAAGGATGTTTTCATGACTACCCACATCCAAGCCTCGGGAACTTTGATGCACATGGATCCTTTTAACCATGATGCATGAAGAGAGGCATACATAGAAGATGAGGACTTCAAGTAGGTGTTTCAATAGCTACATGGACAAATTCATATAGAAGAAGGTGAAAACAAGGCTATCATTTCCAGAATGGTCTAATCTACAAGTTTGCCAATATTTGTGTATCTAAAGGTGAATGATTGTAAACTATTAGAGAGGCTCACAACTGCAATTTTGCAAGACATTTTGGTGTTGGGAAGACAATTTCCAACTTACATAGGTACGTGTACTAGCCCAGAATGTAAGAATATGTAGCATGGTATATTAGAGGATGTATACTTTTTTGTACCAGAAAGCTCAGTAATAGGAATCAATTTCTATACCATACCCTACCAGTACCCACTAGACCTTGGGAAATGATTTCCATGGATTTTGTGGGTCGTTTACCAACCATGCAGAAGGGACATGACTATTTATTTGTGGTAGTTGATAGGTTCAACAAAATGTGCATTCTCGTTCCTTGTAAAAATACCATCAAGGGACAAGAATCGACAAAGTTATTCTTTGAACAGGTCTAAGTTCACTTTGGGATACCAAGGAGCATCATATTAGATAGAAACACTAGATTTCTCAGTGCCTTTTGGACTACATTATGGGAGAATATGGACATTGAACTCAAGAGATCTACATCATTCCATCCATAAACAGATGGATAGATCAAATTAGTCAACATGACTTTGGTACAACTTTTGAGGGGTTACAATCAAAATAATCCAAATACATAGGATGTAAACTCGGTCTAAATACAACACTGTTATAACAAAGCATCCCATACTTCTACTGGTAATTCACTTTTTGAAACTTGCTTTGGATATTTTCCACCTTCACCCTTAGATGTTGTATATGGACAACAAGGAGGAGTGAGGGAGGACATCACATGAGATGCATTGAAAGAAGAAAAAAATATTGAGAAGATCGGGCAAATCCATTTGCAAGTATAGGAGACACTGAAAAGGTCACAGGAAAAGTACAAGGATAGACATGACCAACACATAACAAAGAAAAAATTTAGAGTGGGAGACAAAGAATGGTTACAACTAAATAAGAAAATGTTATAGGGTCATGGTAAGAAGATTATGGCTCTATGGTATGGTCCTTTTGAGGTATTGGAAAATGTGGGAGATAATGTCTACAGAATCAGTCTACCCCCATACATGCACATTTACTCAATAGTGAATGTGGAGAATATCAAACTCTTTGAGCCCTCCATGTCGGATCAGGAGGAGGAGTAGGTCCTACCTTCCACAAAGGATTTAGCACCATATGCTTGGGTGGAGTTGGTAGAGGACACAATTTTGCAGAAGCATTCCAAAACTACAAGACAAGGGAAACGTGACCTTTGGTAGGCTGGGTTGAAAGGACAACTTCCAGGAAAAGAAAAGTGGTACTCCAGGGAAAAGGTTGAGGAAAAATTTACTCACCTCATTCAGTAAATATTGTGGGAAACCAAAGCCTCCCTAAATGGGGAGGTATGATATGGATTGGATCATTATGTTATTTTTCATCTATCTCGATGCTTTTAGAGTGAAAAAAATTGTACGAATCAACTTGCAGGGCCATTTTAATGGTAGGTCCCATCTTGGAAAATTGGGGTTTGAAACCTTCTAGAGCCATTTTGAGGCTTCATATGGAATGTTTTGGGGTAAAAACTTTCCCCACACAACTTGAGATCCATAAATATATTCTATGCATCAATACCTTTCCAAAGGTGAAACAATCGTGTCAATCAGAGCTTGTATGCAAAAGTTATGTCTCCTACAAGTTGACCTATCATTTTGACCACCATGGTACGAGATGATGCCACATCATCCATTGTTATTCATGAATATGGGGCTAGCCATACGATTACTTTCAATAATATTATAGAAGGTCCAAAACCTTATCACAATTGAGGGTTGAGAAAGTCAAATCCCTAACCCTATACAACTATCAGGCTATGTTAAATATCAAGCTAGGGGGAGAAGGGGTTCTATTCTATGTTATTGTATTTTGTTCCATAGTAGAGTAGAACAATTGGGAGTGCGGAAATTAGAGAGAATAATAGAGGGGATTAATGATATGTATCAACCTAATAGTCCACAAGTCTTAGATGACTCCATAGAGAGTGCCCTCTAGATATTTATACTTGCATTGTTTCCATACCATAGAAAAGAGAGAAGAGAAGCTCACCTTCTAGCTGGATTTTATCCCATAAAGTTTTCTCAGAGAAAATACATATGTTATTTTTTGGATAGTGTATTATTTTATTTACAGTTCTATATTTTCTTCATTTTGTCTATTTCATGAATAAGCAGAAAATCAATAACTAAAGATTCTAGAATCTAAACAAATTTAACCTTCATAGTGTAGATTTCAATTTTGTTTATCAGATCTATTGTGACAAAACATTCCAATGGAACATCCATAGCAGTTGTGTGATTGTGTTTTAATTTTCTCTATTTTCTATTTTCTATTTTCTGCATTTTATCTATTTTATGCTGAAGCATAAAATCAATAACTAAAAATTCTGAAATCTAAAGGAATTTAACCTCATAGTGTAGATTTTGGTTTTATTTATCAAATCTGTTTTGATGAACTGTTCTAGTGGAATATCCACGACAATTTATAGATCAAACACTCACTAGAAATAGAGAAACATATGTGATATCATGGTAACTCCATCAGGGCTTTGGACGCTCATTGGCAATAAAGCAACATTGGAAGGATGATAAATTTATTCAGAGGTTATAAAATAATACCCTAACAATGGGAATTTTGATCTAAATTAGTTTCTTTCTCAAAGTGTAACATCATCAATAAAACATTTCTTATCTTTAATGTTTGATCAAAATCCAGATCCCCATGGTAAAGGTGAGGAATTATTTCTAAATCACGTTTAAAAGGATCTATGGGTAGTTTTTGGTTTCATATACCTTGCTTGATATACCTCATGTTGCAGTCGTAATTAAGTCTATTTGTGTCATCCGTAGATTTCCCTACACATATCATACCATCTTGTTTACTTTGTGCTTCTTGATTTTATGACTAAACATGACCATTAAAGTGTCATATATCTTCATATGGGTTAACTTCAGCTTCTATAAGACTTTTGTCATCTCTAAATTGCATCTTAGTAGGAAATTGGTCCTCTCAACTCCTAAATAGGGTCAAGCACTCAAAATGTCAGTTGGTTGTTTTCACGGATTTATATTTCTGAGTCAGTGGAAGATGACCTCAACTCCAATGGACGAATCAAGAGCCTATATAAAATAGATAATAGAGGAACTCACAGAACTGGATTCAAGAAAAGTATCATCAAGAATGGGACCCACAATTTCATTAAAAAATGCATATGCTTGCAATTTTTAGGCATTAATCAAAGTTTATTATTCATCCCTGGAACATGCCAACTATATGATTTACACGATTATGATTACAACATAACTGACGAACTCAAAATATGAGGCCCAAGAGTACCCAAAAAATCTCCAGGGAGTTCTCTCCCAAACTAGCATCGTCATCTGTGACATCATTGGAATGTTTGAATGGTGTGGTAAATTATCTCACCGGAAGCATCTCCTTGCACTATTCACATCGCAAAAATGGTAACAAAATCGGACTTCGTATGAGCAAGTTATGAACCTTTAAAATTTCTTGCAACAAGGTAATTGGTATGTCTCTTCCATTCCACATCTACGCACAAATTTAAGTTGGGTTTAACACAATCATTCTAGAAAAAAGTTGAATATTTTAATTGTTAATAATTTAAAATTCATTTAACAAGTAATTAAATAGATTAAAAAACATAAGCAAAAGGGGTTTCATTTATGCTCAAGATTGAAGGTTTGGAATGACAAAGGAAAAGGGCCTTAAAACCAAAATGTTAACCACGTGGAGTATGGAGGGGGTATCCCACACACCTCCCCTTCCAATAAACCATTACCTTGATTAAAAGAAAAAAAATATAATATATAATAGCACCCCCACATGCATTGATATATAAGACCTTTTAACCTTCACAATTTTACTGGAGGAGTTTCTTGGATGGGTGCCAATACACCTGACGCAGTTGTTGGGAACTTTTTTGAACTTACCTAGAACAGTTGAAAACATGGTGGTCGGGTAAACAAGGTTCGAATAATTGATTGGCCATGAGTGCATTGATTGGTGAGTTGGGTAGTAAAGGTGGAGAGGGAAGTGGGGCATGGCCCATGACTCCCCCTTATTTATAATTGGTTCAAGGTAGAGTTAGGAGAGGGCATGGCCATGCCACCTCCTTCCCCTTTTAATTTAATACATGTTGAACTCACCAACACGTTTGAAGTGGGAGGGTGATTATGTTAAAACATTTACCTAATAAACCAAGTCATCATGCCATACATTTGGGAGGTGAGGTAGAGTGGAAGGGTGGGGTCCACCCCCTCTTGTTATTAATTTTTTAACCTTGAGTTATTTAAAATCAATCCCTCCTTCTCTTTTCTAATCACACATGTCCCCCTTTTTTAACCCAAGCGTGAGACCAAATCAAACGGAATAACAAGTGCACTGAGACCTATGCGAAAAAAACATCGATGCTACCAGAGCCATTTTGAATATTAGTCTCGATGCCACCTAGAGGACTTGAAGGGAACTACATCGGTTCATATTGAAGGAGTTTCTTTGATGGGCGTTGGTTCATACTGGAGGAGTTCGTGCTTTTCTTTCTGAAACAGGGACTTGACCCTACCAAAATACTTTTCATATTTTGGCCATACCTTTTGACTTGGATGCTCGTTTCATGCGTTCCTTATATCGTTGGAAATTTATTTCCAGTATATAAAACTTCATAGTTATATGATTTGAGAAATTCCTAAACTATTGTTAACATTTTTAAGGATTAATATCTGACACATAGTCAATATCACGAGAGAACATAATACCTCGATCAAGAGTAGAGGAACTAGGAACCAAACTCAAAAAAGAATATACAATCTCTCACTTATTTATTTTGTTAGTTCTATGGTTTCAAATTCTTGGTTATAATAGTTTGTTTCAGGGTTACTCTGAGGCCACTCATCTGTTGCATGTACTTGAATGGTTCCTAGTACAAATTCCAAAGGGAGGTCGTACTCAAAAATCTAGATAGGCAACATGTGAAGGAAGAAAACCATGAAGACACAATTGCCACACATCAAGAAAAACCACCAATATGCAGCAGTACCCTCTCACTACGATCTACAGTCAAGGATGATAGAGAAACAACAACAACAACAACAATTATCCCAGTAGTGGGGAGCAATGAAGGGAGTCAAACTCAAATGGATGAAGAGGATGTTCCAACCCTATGATGATAGAATATCCCAATGTCCAAGCCAGTCATTATGATGGGTGAGGTGCACAATAGCCAAAATCTATGATGGCCCACTAGCAATGAAAGACAAATTTGAAATGTAACTTCTATCTTTGTTCTCTCATCATTACAAAGAGGATAAAGACAATTTTTTGTAAACGAAAGGTCATAAGGGGAAGGCATAAGGCGAAGAGTCAAGTTGAACCTCAATAAATACAAGGATTGAATCTAAGTAAAGGGATTTTTTTCTCTTCAAGCATCATATATTGATAAACAATGGTGTTCACTAAAATTGAGAAGCCCTCATGTCCAATTTCATGTACTATTACTGAAACTTTTAATGAGGAGAAGCCTATTTGACCAATGTATTTTATGTAGATCTTTGATTCTCATATTGGATGTATTGTGGACTATTCCTTTTTGTTTTTCTTAGCACTCGGGTTGTGTACTAATGTAATTCATATTGTAGACTATTCTTATGTATGATGTTTGCATTCTTATTTCTATTATTTGGAGAATATTTGTCTACATTCGTGGGTGTAGAACCGTAAATGATTGTTTAAATGATAGGCTACTCTATGTTTACAATTGTGTATCCATATTCTTGTCTGTTCTCTATGTGAAATATTTCCTGAGCCCTTGATAGGAGAATGGTTGGTTCTAGGTTTACTTTCTAGTTACCTTAATTTTGTTTGGACACATGAATCTTATATTAGTTGCATTCCATTGCTTATCTTACAAGAATTCATAGGTGGATCGGGCTACAAAAAGTAAACCCAAAACCAAAAATGGTTTTCGGGATAGAACCCGAATGGGTTCCCTATTCCAAATGGTGAGAGGTTTAGTTGGGACTTCTTATCGAGGGTAACCCCTACTAAGGGGAATTTTGCCCGTGTCAACAAAATTGATGCTAGAAGGAGGGCATAATGACAAGCCTACCCATGTGGAGTTATTTCGTTAAATTTTAACCATCCCATGGCTCATCTCTATATATTTATATGGGATAACCCTTTGAGTCTTTTGAGACCCACCAGGGGCATCTGAGTCGAGAAAGTTAATCTCTTATCAAACTCAAAGTTGAATGGTGAAGGGGATGTCTTTGCATTCGCACATCTCAATCAATTCAACATTACTCAATAAAATCTTAAGATTGTTCGTGATAATGAAATATGTTGTTTTCTTATTCTCACATTGGAAGCGTGGATTAAAACCTGGTTTAGGACAATACCAATGAAATCTATACATAGTTGGAAACACTTTATGGAAGTATTTATCACTACTTATGTAAATTATGTTTATCATGAACTCTTTGATGAACTTGCAGAAGTCTATAGGCTCATAAATGAATATGTGGATAATTTATTTCAAAGAGTCATGCATATTTGTTGTAGATTTCTTGAAAGAGAAAAACCCGCAGACCAAGAAATATTGAATTGGCTTTCATATCTCGTCTATGTTCGTAAAGGGTACAATATGGATATTAAAATCATCTCTCATTCACAAGATTCATATCTGACCACGAAGGATGTAGCATAAACGATCTCTAATAAGCATTGTACCACAACTATGGGGGAATCCTCATCAAAAATATTAAACCCATTGGAACCAGAGTGTGAACCATATATCATCTCCCCTTCATAGAATCATAATTATACTCTAGTCTATAACAAATCTCTCAATGAATAAATCCTTTCATTTTCAGAATATGATGATCTTCATTTACTTTATACAAATTTGTTTGATGATATCATCCACATGAGAACCCACTTGTTTTTCATCCAATGTAATATTTACACTTTTCTAACAATGGAACAATGAATGATAAACCAAAACAAGAATATTTCCCATCTTCGATCGATCAAATACTATTTCGTATTGACAGTCCATCCATGATGCACAAAGTTATAAGTCCTTTTCCATTTCTGGAACGTGCTGAATCAAAATTGGATCACAATAACCCTGTTTTCGATGACTATTTTTATGTTCTGGAATTGAATGTGAGTACTAATATATCATTCATTGATCTTGCGTAATTTGAAATTTTTGGTCTAAATGCACAAATGGTAACAACAAAAAATTTAAGGTATGCAGGGAAGAATGAGTTTTCAAATCCCCATGAAGACATCATATCAAACAAACAACCCATCACCATACAAGTCATAAGAAACATTGAGTTGATCCAAGAAAATCTATCATCTTAATCTGCTCTAGAATTACGCGTTAGTCCTCAGGGGAAAATGCATCAATTATCCTTGGATGCTATCCCAACGTTTCGACACTCCTCACATGATTTTGCTAGTGTCAAAGGAGAAGGTGTAAAGTCATGTTTCGCTCAATGTTTCCCTCAAACTATTAGATATCATCTCTCCTCTCAACATGTGAGTTATGTAAAATATAGTCTCAGGGAGACTTTCCTGGATAATGAGACACTTTGATTTCGACCGATGGTTATGTCAATTTCTCAGTGTATTTCCTTGACCCCTAGAATGAATGAAGCTACCCATACCGAGACTCTCTCATGAAGTACATTGCATCCAAATTTAATTTATGGGTCTCATCAAGTATGTCAATTATTTATGAATTCCCTCCAGTAGTTATATGGTGATCAATGTAGGTTTTATGATGGAATTTAATATTGGTTGGAGGAATCCTACATGTCTACATTTCTCATGAAAAATAATGTTGTAGAATTCAACATGTTGAGTAGATATTTTCTTGAGTCAATTATTCCTATCTTTCATACCTCACTACTCCATTCTCTGCAATTGGCTTTTGATCAACATTTGGTTGCAGGTTTGGAGTTACTTGATTGGATGCACTGGCACTATGATTTCACTTATCCCTCTTTCAGGCGATGTAGGATAGAGTAGAAATAGAAGTAGAATAGTTCATTTTCTTCCTTTCTTCATTCATAGTTTAGATGTTTGCTTTTATTTTTTCTTGTATAAAATAGATCTTGAATTGTCTTTTTTTCTTCAATAAAATCCACCCATTGTTATTAGTTTATTTTGCAGCTCGCGATGGATCACTTTAGTCTAAGTTTTGTTTTGCATAAAATATTTCTTCTTTTCATTTGATGCATTTCATTTTTGTTGTTTGAATAAAAGATTGGCTTAACCTTGGTTATCATAATGAAACCTTGTGCATAATTATTTGAGAAGTTCAACTGGTAGATTCATGTTTGCTTCAACGAAATTCACTCTAACATTTATCGATGAACAACTTACTGTCTTGAGTTGCTGAAAGTTGTTGTTGTAGGAATACCTTACAACCTGGGGAAGATGGAAACCTAGTTGGAGGAATCCTCGCTGAAATATTTCCACAAAACGAAATGGAGTTACTTTGATGATTGTATTGGAGAAATATTGCTATTGTTTTGGGGAAGAATCATAGTGTTTGTTCATGGCCTTGCTAATTTGTAACCCACAATGATTGTGAAAGACATATTAACCAATAGATCATTTTTTTTTTCTTGCAAAGCTTATGGATCAACATATCGATGTTGCAACATCATAGGTCCATTCTCTTGGTTCCCGAAAAAAATAATTGTGAGCTAAGATATGTTACAAACCTTCTCAGCAAGTATGTATTTTTATAGACTTAAACCCCTCACGATGAGTTGATTTCAATAATATAAAGGGAATATTATTGATTTGTTCGGAAGAAATTCAAAATAATATAACAAATCATGATATTTGTAGATTAATTTTTTCTTGATGGTGTCTATTGAGTAAGATCATCACAGTGTTTGTTTTCTTAGGAAGAGGACATGCATGAGACTTTCGATACATATATTATTTTCCCAGTCATAAAATCTATTTTCACTTATTATGAAAATAAATAGTGTAGTTTCTCTCTCGCATATACCTCTAAGAACATAGCATCAAGTTTAAGTTTCCTTCTAATTGTTCTAAGAATATTGAAAACAATGAGGGTTACATAGCACATACACATAAACACTTTGATGTTATATTTTACATTACAATCTCCCAAGTTTGAATTTTAAGGACAAATATTGTGCCTATCATCCTAGACAACATGATATATATCTCCTCCTTGGTGTTGTGATATTGAATTGATGAAATATGTCTTTTGATCATCATGTATATGTATGTTATGTGGGACCTACGTTGAATTTTTCATATCAAGAAGCTTCCTTTAATGACTTGGGTATATTGATTGATATCTTTTCATCCTTGTTGGAGTTCGAAGGTGTCTTTTGAAGCTCTTTGACTCACATTTAACCTTCTCGATTTGATTTCCCATTATATTACTCCAGTCTTCTAATGATCAGATGCACTATATTTACATGGACTAACTAATTTATTTTCAATTGGTTTTATCTTTATGAGGTCTCATTTGGGTCTGGTCATAAATCTCATCGGTCTAGTTTCCTTCATCTTGATCTTTCAGGGGTTTTACATCATGATGTTTTTGTCACTTTTGGAATTGGAATTTTCAACTGTTGCATGGTAAATACATTACAACCAATTCATGAAACTCTTCAAGGAACTTGTCTACAAATTTTTGGGAGTTATGTTGAGAGGGTTCATCAAGGATAATATTTCAAATCTCAACCAAGTACAAAAAACCTTGGACCATACAACAGGCTACTTGTTCACTCGCAAGGTAACGATTGAAGGAGTGCTAACATCAACAATTTGATGAACACTTTCGGTTGGAAAAGAGCATCATGAATCAAGAACAATGATCTTTAATTTCTAAGATATTGATAAAAAAAAAGGTTCTCAAATGCACTTCTTCGGGGAAGAATCAATGATCATTACAACCATAGTCATTTGCTTCCAGCAAGAGAACTTACACTCAATAAACCAACATTCAATATAATTCGACTCCACCTCTCTACTGGGATCTTAGTAAAATGAACCAGTAATACTTATGGTTTGATTTCATACATCCAAACATGTATGGTTCCCTATTTTTTCAAAAGAATTATCTTTGATTTAGTGTCCCATGCCATCCTGGATACAAAATTTAGGTCTAGTTTATTTTGTGAAATCTCCACAAACATGTTTTTTCTGGAGAGATATATCTTATTTGACATTAATTTAAATCATATTTTCTAACGGGTTAAATAATTGTGTTAAAAAATGGCTAATAAAGCAATTCATATCATTTGTCACTAATTTTAATTAATGATATTTGTTTTTCTTATGTGTGAAGATCCTTCTCATTGAAGTTTGTTCTTTCTTAAAGAGAAGGACATGACTCGAGGAATACAAATGGCTTTAGAAAATTCAACACGATCATGAGACATGTCTCTTGGTACAAGTGTGCAGTGGTATCACACACTTGATTTGAACTAGTGAAGAGGTGATAATGTCACACTACAGAATATTTTTTAGAGTTGGGAGACATAGAGAGTGAC
>SNQJ01S0031717.1:31692-58375 GCA_010110895.2 Picea sitchensis
AACTCTTAGCCAACGCTAGCAACGGATCCCATCAGAATGAAAATAATACATTTATAAATTTTCACATGGATTAGTATTTTCAAGAGACTACAAAATTCTTGCTATTTGGGATGCATAAACATTTTGAAGCTGCTGGAAACATTTACATTCGTGATCTCTTTATCAGTTTACTTTCTTTGTTGACTGCATATCTTTGATCATCATTTATCCAAGGTTTCATTTTTCATTCGCAACGATTTTTTGGATTAGTTCATCCTATAATTATGAATATGTCTCTTCTGTGTATTTCCTCATCATCTTCTCCCTTGGAAGAAGTTCATCCTCTAATTTATATTTATCTTATAATTCCTGATTATATTTTATGACGTCCAGACATCTCACCTCCGTTTTTCGTTTACAGGTAACACCTTTGCGTTGGAAACAAGATCAAATAATCTTGCATCTCTTTCCTAGCTCACAAGTTGAACTAGGGGGTCTTTATTTGAACATGAATCAAAATTGTTTTGTAATATTGTGACAACAATCAAAACATGAATTAACAAAGTGGTTAATCGACAATCATTATTGCATGTTGGTTGGTGAGCAGGTCCTATGTAACAAGGGAACCATCCGCATACTAAATATATTCTCACGTGAAATGTGAAGTGTCAAAGTCTAAAGGATGAAAATAAAAAGGATAACATTACTAGCCATGTGCAAAAAATAAAAATAAATCTCAATAGTTACCAGTCATCCCCTATCAGGATAAAATTCCATTACTTTCCCCATCCACCGAATTCTAAGCATACACTAAATAAACTGGGAAGGAATGTGAAAGAAAGCTTGACCACACTAGGGGACATGCATATATCTCCATCAGGCTATGAAATATTGTTGGAAATGGAGCAAGGTTTGTGATGCCATGGTGAATCCATTGGGGGTATGGATGCTCATGGGAAGTGGAACAACACCTAAACGATATATATATGCACTTGGTGAAAATATTTTTATATCCAAAACCTATATCAGCCCCATGATAGATACACCAACCTAAACCGTCAACGCAATTTAAGGAAATAAATGTCACCATCATTCATCTTCTATTTACAGCAGACAAGATCTACTAGACGACATGCAAGCATCACTAGTAAGCCCACCACAGTGGAATATTTCAGGTAATTGTTGCACATAAATTTTGGAATTTCTGATCTAAAAAGTAATCATGTGACCCTCTACATTTTTCTTATAATTTAGGGACTACTAGCATAGATTTTGGATTCATCCATTGTGTCACCATTATTTGTTGTGGCCACACAACAACCTCCCAAATTTCTTCTCTTACCTTTCTCTAAGAGAATAAATTGACCCACCCTACAAAAATATTATACTCAAAAGCCTCTCAAGCTCTCTCATGCAAACAACAAAGCTCAAATATCTCTTAACACTCTCTATACTTTACCATTTGCAGTGTTTCTTCATGATCTCTCACTTGACCGATTTATTAACTCCCAAATTTTTGGTTCTATCCATATCAACGRGTTAGTGATTAACCCGCAAATGCAAAAATGGATGACCACTTAACATTACCAGGCATGAGTCAGGTGTATCGGCAGAGTTTCGCTAAACTTCACCGATACATCGACCATATTCCAACCAAATTCGATGGTACATTGGTGAGGTTCACACGAACTTCGTTGACACATAGACCTTCACCATCGACAAAATTCTGACCAACTTCACCAGTACACTAGCAAAATCCCCACCAATATAGCGACGAATTTATGACTAACCCATATGTCTTCAATACTATCCTTATTAATCACTTAGTCAATTTTCAATATCAACGAAGTTACCACCAACTCTGCCAGTGCCCTCCTCCACTATCAACGAAGTTTAAAACAACTTCTCTGATACTCTCTCCTCTTATCGACGAATTTCATAACTATGACTCCGATATCATCCTCCACATACCGACAAACTTCTTGCAAACTAGACCGATACCATTATTTGCATCCCAGGGACATTTCTAACATCTCCATCGATACTACCTCCCATTTATTGTTGAATTTAATACTAACTTCATCGATACTAACTTTCTCCACACCTTCATATTGAGACCTCTTGTAACATACTCAGTCTCCTAGTGAGTCCCATTACCACCTTACACATTTCTTCAATACCAATTTGTAACATACATAGCCACCCAGGTTGGGCCATGCTACTCCATAAAAAAATATGACAAATCTCTGATACTAGAATGTAACGTACCCAATCTCCCACTGTGTCTCATTACCACCTTACACACTTCTTGATTGTAATGTCCCTGATCCAGAACCCTTTGTAATTGTACATATAGGTTGGTGAACCGATTGGTACCAAGTGTAAATGTAATGTACATTTAAGCTGGTGAGCCAAGGAAACCTGGTTTTGGTGTTGTGCGCATTAGAATAGTGCATGGAGAACTGTTAACAAAGATAGGGTGTGCACATTTTGTGTGTTGTGTGCACTTGGGCAAGTGCGCACATTGCACTATGTTGCACGCACTTGAGTTAGTGAGCGTGAATGAATTTTATGTTTTGAGGTTGGAGAGCTTGTGCAATTATGAGGCTAGTGAGCCTGGACACATATAGGCCAGTGAGACTATCCATGTAAATATAATCATGTGTATTAATATAATTTGGCATTGTTGCACATCAACTGACTCAGACAGAAAAAAGATGGGGGACCTAATCCACTGAAAAAAGGAAAACGAGGTAAGTCATAAGTATTAGGAAATATTTTATAATATTTTTCGGGAAAAGTATAATGTCATATATATTTATATATATCATTTTATCATAAGTTCCCAAGGATAGGGAATAGGTCTCCAAGTGGCTTAAAGCTACTTTAAAAGTGAAAAGTGTCAATTGGAAGGAATGCAATATATATTGTTGGCCTTCGTGTATTTTTGGGTACTACTGTATTATTTCAAGAAGTATTCGGGGAAGGAATTCATGTTGTAGGATATCTTGTGTAGAAGGGGTTGGACTTTATGGAAAATCTGATTATTACCTTATTTACAGTGAGAATCTTGTAAGGAGTTGTGGGACTACATCCATAGTTTCATTGTCGAAGAGTTGGGTTGACATACCGTGAGCAATCTCTTTGGGTGAGAGACTAGATTTTGTGGAGTGTTTTTCATACCCATATGAATACTCTCAAGGTGATAGTTTTTCTCAGATTTGTTCCTTGGTGCACTGAGCATTAGTCACAGGACTTAGAGACTTCTTGTCTGACCTGTTGTTGGTAACCCTGGGAAGGGAAGTGGGGAATCTGAAGGACTGTTGAGAAGAGAAGGGGAACATTTCCTTGGGTGTGATAAGTGTGTGGGGAATGAGGTACTATGGGATTGTTACAACAACGGGAACTTAGGACTGGTAAATTCTATTGAGTTTCATACCACAACTTGTCTCTAGGACCCTTTTTTCCCTGGTGGAGTTGAGCCCTATATCGAGGGTGACTTGTTGTTGAATACTTATGAGAAACAACATCTGTCACTGGGAGGATCATCTGAGTCAAGGACACAGTTGGTGACTTTCATTTAAGAAAAGTGTTCCTTATGTACCTGTCTTGGTTATTGCGTGCATTTTTGTCTATGTTTGTCATGGATTAAATTATTGTATGTGTTTCATATACGTATTTGTTGTTATTTGGTTTAATGTTGTTTGTGCATATAAGTATGGTGTTTTTATCCTTTAATTATAGTTGTGTGTGTAGTTAAGGAATTATAACCCACACATAGTAATAACAAAAGTGGTGCATGACACCTAATTTGTTGTGCGGACAATTTTACTATGTKGGCAGTGTGTCGGTGCGCGCAGTTGTTTGATTTAATTCTGCTTCTTAAGGTCTTATTAAAATAATTTTTTTCTTTCGTTGTTACAAGTTGTGTAGCGTGACTCAAGCTTGGGATGAGTGTGTTACTTCAAGAGATACTACATAGGTTGTGTTTAAAGTATATTCTGCACAATGTACTTTTAGAGTAACATGACTCAGTAGTATACTAGGGATGTTATAGATTGGTATCAGAGCTTTGTCAGATTGTTTTATGTAGTAGCATGGCCAAGCTTGGGTGGTTTGGGATGTTACAAATTGGTATTGAAGTAGTGTGTAAGGTGGTAATGGTACTCAGTGGGATATTGTGTACGTTACATTCTGGTATCAGAGCCATTGTTTCAACACTGGACTTGTATGGGACATAGATAGCATGGATATATATGTGTGTTAATAATTGGTGTCGCATAGTGCATATTTTAGTTTGCATGGAAGGCCATGGGTGCATGGTATAAATTTGTGATGTGTGCAAGAGAAGTGATGCACAGGTGTGTGCACTAGAGTCGGAATGTTAAAATCATCCAAGAAATCTGAGGGAAGGATTTTGACAAAATGGTGCAAAATTTTCATGTATTTGTTGCATGAAATCATCTAACAAATCTTAATTGCCTGCACATTTTGGAGAATTATTAGCGATTAAGAGCAGGACACGGTCAATGCAGAAGGATAAAAGAATGGAATATGCACAAAGGACTTATAGCCTTGATGATGAATTAAGGGATCTATATGTCGATTTGGGTGTTGATGGTACATAATCCAAGGGGGAGCACATGAACTTGGTAGAAACTATAAAAGTATTACATAAAGATGTACAGAGCTATAGGGTTGATAATGAAAGTCTTATGAGAGCCAATTCATAGCAAGATGAATTCAATGTCAAATTGATGCAAAGTCTAGACAAAATAGAAAAGAAGATGGATAAGGAGACATAGTCGAGTAGATCAAGAATCCACAGTTCTCATGATGAGAAAATAAGAGAAGAGAGAAGTGTTGGTAAGAATTCTTTCAGGAAAGAGTGCAGTATTTCAAGTCCATCTCCTGTTAGAAAGAATAATAGAAGGATTGAGGTGGATGAGCTATAGGGAGAAATGAATAATATCAAGCCTCCTACATTTGAGGGTGAGCATAAGAAGGACGAAGATGCATAGACATGGTTGTTGTGAATGAGAAAGTACTTCCAGCTGCATAACTATTTTGTGCAAGCAAAAGGGAGAATTTATTTCTATCAGTTAAAGGAGAAAGCATTTATGTGGTGGGATCAATATGTGCAAGTGCAACACATTGATGAGAATAAAGTGACTTGGAGAGAGTTCAAGAGGTATTTCCAAAATAAATACTTAACCAAGAAGTACTATGATAGGAAGATGAAGGAGTTATTTGAACTCAAGCTTGGTAGAATGACAATTGACGGGTATGAAAGAATGTTTGTAGAACTGTTGAATTATGTACCTTTTATCAAGGACAAACATGTGAAGAGTTAGAGATATTTGAGTGGGTTTCCCTCATTTTTCAGTGACAAGACACAATATGATGACTGTAAGACATTAGAAGAAACCATAAGGAACGCTAAGTGTCTTTATGACCAACAAAGAGGAAGGAAAACTTTCCAAAAGGCTTGGGAAGACAAGATGAAAAGTAAGGTGGAACATAGGAAGAAGGGAGAAAAGCCATCGTTTTTCAGAAATATTGCACAAGGGCATACGACTCTTCAGGATCCCAGAATGTCGAGGATAGTGGGATAAAAATCATGGCAGCAACCTATTCATTGTTGGGGTTGTAGCGGAAATCACATGTGCAAATATTTCCATCAAAGAAGTGATAAAGCTAGGATTGCGCACAATGTACAACAAGTTATGACAATTGAGGATATGGGTAAGAATGTGCCAAGGATTTATGCCACGATGGATAACAAGCATGTTGATTTCTAGTTGCACATGATTGAGGTGGAAGGTAAGATTAATGACCAACCCATTTCTATTTTAATTGACTTAGGAGTTATTCATAGTTATCTATATCCTAAAATGCCGGGAAGATTTCATCTATTGATAAGCAAGATTGGGAAACCTTGGTTGATGCAGTTAGCTATATGAGAAAAAAGGAAAATCAATGAGATGGTTAAGGAATGTCCATTGGATATGAATGGACTGCACACAAAGGCTAATTTGAATATTATATCTTTGGGATCATATGATTTCCTAATTGGTATGGATGAACATCATGTTGTCCTAGATTGTTACAATAAATCATTCACTTTCCTAGATGAGAAAGGAAATTTGAGGCCAGTTCAAGGAATTCAAAGAGCTATGACTATCAAAGAAGTTTCAGCTTCATGTTTGAAGAAGAACTACATGAAAGGATGTCAAGTATTTGCAGTGAAAATGGAATATGCACCTAAAAATAAAGTGCCAAGTGTGGAATACTGCACAATACTAAAAGAGTTTGATGATGTATTTAAAGAGATATCGAGATTTCCTCTGAAAAGAGATATTGACTTCTCTATTAATATGAAGTGGGGAGAAACACATGTATCCAAGACTCCTTATAGGATGAGTACGCCAGAGTTGAAGAAGTTGCAGATGCAACTTGAAGAGTTTCTGAAGAAGGGGTATATACACCCAAGTGTGTCACCTTTGGGTGCACTAGTTGTATTTGTGAAGAAGAAGGATGGTATGATGAGAATTTGTATCGACTTCAGGAAGTTGAACAAGGTAACAATGAGGAACAAGTATCCTTTTCCAAGGATAGATGACCTGTTTGATCAGCTGAGAGGCACGCAGATATTTTCCAAGATAGATCTCAGATATGGATAACACCAAGTAAGAATAAAAGAGGAATACGTCAGTAAGAATGCATTCATAACAAGGTATGGTAACTATGAGTTCATAGTGGTTCCATTTGGGTTGACAAATGCACCAACAATTTTCATGTGCTTAATAAATGGAGCTTTCAAAGAGTATTTAGATAAGTTTGTCATTGTATTTTTGGATGACATTATTATTTACTCAAAGTCTGAGGAAGAGCACGAGAAACACTTGAGGATGATATTGCATGTTTTGAGGGAACATCATCTTTATGAAAAGTTGAGCAAGTGTTCATTTTATCAATGAAAAATTCATTATTTGGGGCATATGATTTCAGAAGAAGGAACAATTGTGGACCCAAAGAAGATAAAATCCATTGAGGAATGACCAACACAAAGAAATGTCGCATAAGTGAGATCCTTTATGGTATTGGAAGGGTACTGCAAAATATTTATTGAAGGATTCTCAAAAATTGTGCATCCAATTACATCCCTGCAAAAGACAAATGTGTGGTTTGAGTGGACTCCAGATTGTGCAATGAGTTTTCAACACTTGAAGAACTTGTTGACAAGTGTTCCAATTTTGAGGATTGTTGATCCAGATGTAGAATTCGTTTTGTGTACGGATGCATGTAAGGAAGGAATCCCTCGAGTCCTTAGCTAGAATGGACATGTGGCCAGCTACAAGTCAAGGAACTTGAAGGAGCATGAAGGACTCTATGCCATGCATGACTTGGAATTGAAAACCATAGTGCATTCTTTGAAGATATGGTGAAATTATTTCATGGTGCATTTATGACTTTGACATAAATCATATTAGAGGAATAAAGAACAAGGTCGATGACACACTCAGTAAGAGGATGCATGTGATGCATGATATAGCCATTAACATGTACCAAACATATTTGCATGACATAATTTTTGAAGTTTCCAAATCAGAGCTACGCTATATGGATATAAGTGCGAATTTACAGCAAGGTATGTCACAACAAAAATTGGAGGATTATGAACTAAGAGAGGATGGGATCTGTAAGTTTTAAACCTGCGAAGTAAAGCAATGCATATAGATTCTTAAGAAAAACATAAATTAATCAATGGCTCATTCACATAGTACACAGAGATTTATACCGGAAACCCTCAACCGGGAAAACCTTTCTTATATTCATCATATCGAATTTCACCATTCACTATACAATATATACAATTTTTTTAGGTATTTCGTAGATACCAAAACCCTAATCCCTAATACATAGTTGTCATATATGACATGCCCACACACACACATGCAAAGAATATAACACATACCCAACATTCTCCCACTTGTTTTTTTCTTTGCATCCAGGGGTCCACGGGATTATATAGTCAATAATCCAGGGCATCAATGCCCATTGTTACTCTACACCACAAGAGCTTTTCTATGCTCACAGACTTTGTCAATGAATCTACAACATTCTTCAAAGTGTCAACCTTTTCCAGCAACACCTTCTTTTCCTCAACCATGTCTCTCACAAAGTGATACTGTACATCAATATGCTTTGTCTTCGAATGGTAAGCTAGGTTCTTTGCCATGAAGATTACAATATGATTGTCACAATCTGATCTCACTGCTTGTTGTACCAACCCAATACATGAACACAATATTTGTAACCATATTGCTTCCTTGCTTGCATGAGTGGTTGCCATGTATTCAACTTCTATAGTTGAGAGTGAAACTACAGCCTGTCTTTTGCTCATCCAACTGATTGCTCCTCCAAATAGGTTAAACACATACCCACTTGTATATATTTTGCGATCTAGATCTCCAGCCTAGTCTGCATCAACAAAGCCATGTATGTCCAGCACTTTGTACAATCCTGGTCTTCCTTGGTAGCACAATCCATAATTGGTAGTGCCACGAAGATACCTGAAGACCCTCTTTACTATTGTCCAATGCTCCTTCCCTAGTTTTGACATATACCTACTCAATTCCCACTGCATGTGCAATGTCTGGTCTAGTACAAACCATTGCATACATCAAACTGCCAACTGCACTGGCATACAGAACATGGGACATGTCCTCTTCTTTTTCCCGTGTCTTGGGACACTGATCTGCAAATAACTTTACACCTATAGGAATAGGAACCTTGATCGGTTTACGTCCATGCATATTAAACCTCTATAATATCGCCTCAATATGTTTTCTCTGATTCAACTAGAGTTTCATTATTGCATGATCTCTTTTAATCTCCATTCCCAGAATGAAGTTAGCAACACCGAGATTCTTCATGTCAAATTTGGAGGATAGCTGTGATTTCACCTCCTTGATAACATCCATGTTATTTGCTACCAACAACATGTCATCAACATACAACACTACATAAATGAAGTGATTACCAACCTGCTTGGAATATACACAGTGATCAATCATGCTTCTTACAAATCCCAATCCAAGGATGTATGTGTCAAACTTTTGGTACCACATCCTGGGTGATTGCTTCAGACCATATAGTGACTTATTTAGCTTACAGACCAGCTCTTTATTTCCCTTCACTACAAAGCCCTCTGGCTGCTTCATGTAGATTTATTTTTCCAGATCCCCATGTAGGAATGTTGTCTTCACATCCATCTGTTCCACTTCAAAATCAAAAGTAGCAGCAATAGATAAAATAAATCTAATAGAAGTTAACTTAGCAACAGGAGAAAAAATCTCACCAAATTCAATTCCCTCTACCTGGGAATAACCTTTTGCTAGTAACCGAGATTTGTATTTCTCCACTTTCCCTTGTGCATTAAACTTCTTCTTGAATAGCCATTTGCTACCAACCGATTTTCTTCCAAATGGAAACTCAACTATATCCCATGCCTCATTCTTATCCAAGGCATCCATTTCTTCAACCATGGCCTTCTTCCAGAGTTTACTATCCTCTGAATTCACTGCTTCCCTGACAATTATGGGATCATCATCAGTAATAGATAAAGCAAAATTGGAACAAAAATCACATGGACTATACCTTTCTGGTTTCCTTCTATCTCTCACTGATCTCCTCAATACTGGGGTATGAGGTTCTTCTTCTTCTCCTTCTACTTCCTCTTCTTCAGATGATTCAGATTTTGCATCATCCAAATAAAGCTCTATTTTCTCAGGTTCGTCTTGCGTTGGTAGGAATTCTTGTTTAGACACATCTTTTACATCTCTGAAAACAACATCTTGACTGTAAACATTTTTCTGGGTTTCTGGGTTCCAAAGCTTATAACCTTTCACACCATCTTTACAACCAATAAAGATACACTTTTCAGCCTTTTTATCCAGCTTACTTCTATTTTCCTTTAGAACATGTACATAAGCATCACAATCAAACACTCTAAGATGTTGAAGAGAGGGTTTCTTTCCAGACCATACCTTGTGCGTAGTTGTATCATCCAACATTGATGAAGGTGATCGATTGACCAGGTAACATGTTGTACCCACTGCCTCTGCCCATAATTCTTGTCCTAACCCAGCACCGTTGAGCATGCTCCTTGCTTTTTCCATCAGTGTCATGTTCATCCTTTCTGCAACTCCATTCTGTTGAGGAGTGTATGGAGTAGTCTTCTGCCTTGCTATACCACACTTCTTACATAATTCTTTGAATTCATTTCCGCAGAATTCTCCACCATTATCTGTTCTCAATACCTTTATTTTCTTCTCTATCTGATTTTCTACCAGAGCCTTAAACTCTTTAAATTTATCAAATACCTCAAATTTCTTTCTAAGAAAATAAATCCATGTGTTGAAAAATCATCTATGAATGAAACATAATACACAGATTTACCTAGGGATGGAACATGAACAGGTCCAAACACATCACTGTGTATCAACTCTAAGATCCCCTTTGCTCTTGTAGCACCAGATGGGAATATTACTCGATTCTTTTTACCATATATGAAATGTTCACAAAAATCAAAATCCAGAGTGCAATTAGAGATACCTCTAACCATGCCTTTACCATGTAGTGTTCAAAGGCCCTTTTCTCCAATATGCCCCAATCTTTGATGCCATAGCATGGTATTCTTTTCAGGGATGATATTGGTCTTGTCTTCTTTATTTGTCTTCTCAAGGACAACATAATTGTTACACCCATTAGTATAAGTGCTTCCCAACAACTTGTATAGAGTTCCACACCGAACTCCCGTCATCAACACCATTGCTCCTCGTACCATCTTGTAAGTGTTCTTTACATATATTAGACTCCTGGCTAGTTTTGGAATGTGCAGAACCCCAAGGAGAGTTCTAATCCTTCCATATTTTAGTAGGAACTTAACCCTTCCACGTCCCAAGATTTTTTTTTGTCGAGTCATCTCCTAGGAATACATCACCACCATCATATTTTTCATATTCAGAGAACCACTCCCTGTGAGGCGTCATATGGTATGACGCACCTGAGTCGATCAACCATACATCACGGTCTACATGTGTACTTGTAGATGCCAGGTAAACATCACCTCCTTCTTCAGTGGAGGTTTTCACCTCTGTGGAAGAGGTACTATCATATCCCTTTGGTTTTTCAACCTTCTTAGACTTGCAATCTTTCATATAATGCCCTGTTTTACCACACTTCCAACATTTCCTCAAAGATTTTCTTGGAGACTTAGATGTACCTGTAGATTTAGATCTCCACCCCGAAGGCTTACCAGGGTTCCTATCTTGGGTACGACCTCTTACAAATAAAGAATCAATGCTATGAATATCCATGCTTTGTCGCCTCATCTCTTCAGATAACAAGGATGAAACTACATCCTCATACTTCAATGGAGATTGAGTGGTACTACCAATTGCTACAACCAGATTATCCCAAGAGTCTAGAAAAGAACATAACAAAGTAATACACTTATCTTCTTCTGCAATCGTAATATTAACAGAGCCAAGTTCACTTACTAGAGTATTAAAGGCATTTAGATGTTCTATCACATAATCTCCATCTTCCATCCTAAGATGATACAAATTCTTTCGAAGAAACAACTTGTTTACCAGGGACTTTGATTGATACAAATTCCCCAACTTATCCCATAGTTCCTTGGTTGTATATTCTCCCAAGACATTCAAAAAAATTGAATCTGCCAAGCAGAGTCGAATAGTACTCCTTGCTCTTCTGTTCAACTTCTCTCAATCTTCCTTCGACATACCAGTAGCTGGTGTACTAGTAGGTTGTGTACCAGTAGTCTGTGTGCTATTAGACGGTGTACCAGTAGGCTGTGTACCAGGATCCAAAACGATCCATTATTCTTTGTCTACAAGAAGGTCCTCCATATTGAGCTTCAATAGCTCAAAGTTTTTACCGTTGAACTTATCTATCTCGATTCTAGATGAGCTCGCCATTCCTCTTTCTATACTCAAATCTCCACTGCAAAATCTCCCACTAAACTCAGGTTTATCACAAAACCAAGATAAAATTGATCTATCAAGACTGAGCCAAACCCTCAACAACAAAGGCGTCCCTCTGAAGCCAAAAATGAGCTCTAATACCACATGTAAGTTTTAAACCTGCGAAGTAAAGCAATGTATATAGATTCTTAAGCAAAACATAAATTAATCAATGGCTCATTCACATAGTACGTAGAGATTTATACCGGAAACCCTCAACCAAGAAAACCTTTCTTATATTAATCATATCGAATTTCATCATTCACTATACAATATATACAATGTTTTTATGTATTCCGTAGATACCAAAACCCTAATCCCTAATACGCAGTTGTAATATCTGATGTGACCACATACACACATGCAAAGAATATAACACATACCCAACAAGATCCTCATGTATATACGTAGAGTCTATGTACTGAATGATAAAGAGTTGAAGAGATTTATATTTTCAGTGATGCATAAGGTACCTTATGTTGGACATCCAGGTTCCCAGAAGATGATTTTCGTGGTCAAAAAGTAATACTTTTGGCCAGGTATGAAAAAGGAAGTTGCATATTTTATTGTGATATGTCTTTAATGTCAAAAGGTCAATGATGAGCACAGTCATCTAGTTGGTTTGTTGCATCCCTTGCCCATTCCTGAGTGGAAGTGGGAAGTGTTGACCATGGACTTCAAACTAAGTTTCCTAGGACTAGTAAGCAACATAATTCTATTATGGTGATAGTGGACAAGATTACTAAAGCTACCCATTTTGTTCTAGTGAAGTCAACTTACAAGGCACCTAACATTTCTGAGATTTACATGCACGAAGTTGCTAAGTTGCATGGTGTTCCTAAGACAATTGTGTCTGACAGATATTCCAAGTTCACTTCAAACTTTTGGAAAGCACTGTTTAGAGAAATTGGAACAATTTTTAATTTCAACATAACATATCATCCTGAGTCATATGGTCAAACTGAGAGGGTAAAGTGGGTGATTTAAGACATGTTGAGGATGTATGTGATGTATAAGCCATCAAAATGGGAAGACTACCTTCATTTCGTAGAGTTTGCTTACAAAAATGGGTATCGAGAATATTTAAAGATAATCCCAGTTGAAGCACTTTATGGTAGAAAGTGACACACACCTGTGAGTTCGGATAACCTAGCAGATCACTCAGTAGTTGGGCCAAATTTTCTCTAGGAAATGGAGGAGAATATGGTAAATATTAGGAAGAATTTAAAGGCTACCTAAGACAAGCAAGAAAGTTGTGTAGCTAAAGGCAGAACCCACAAGAAATTTGGAGTGGGTGATCATGTGTTTCTAAAACTGAAGGACAGGCGCAATTCCCTGAAGTTGGGAAAGTTTTCTAAGTTAACAACACGCTATTGTGGGCCATATCAAATCCTTGAAAGGATTGGTCTTGTCACTTATATGCTTGCATTTCTTGTGTCCTTGTGTATTCATAACATTTTCCATGTGTCATTACTTAATAAGTATGTACCTGATGTTAATCATGTCATTGATTGGAATGTGATTCAGGTGGAGCCAAAAGGCTGGTTTCAAGTGCAATTAGTTTGCATATTGGATCAGAAAATAAAGAAACTACAAAATCGAGTCATGGAGCTGGTAAAGGTCCAATGGATCTGGTACAGTCCTAAGGATTAAACCTAGGAACACAAGGATGTTATGTGAGCAGAGTATCCTCATATTTTTTAAGAGTTTTGAGATTTTGTATGTACATGTGTATACAATGCACTAAGGACAATGCATAAATAAGGGGGAGGGGATTCTAATGTCCCTAATCCTAAATCCTTTGTAATTGTACATATAGGCTAGTGAACCGATTGGTACCAAGTGTAAATGTAATGTGCATTTAGTATGGTGAGACAAGGACAGATGGTTCTGGTGTTGTGAGCATCATATTAGTGCACGAAGAAGTGTTAAAAAAGACAGGGTGTGCACATTTGGTGCACATTGCATTATGTTGCATGCACTTGGGTTAGTGCACATGAATGAATGGTATGTTTTGAGGTCGAAGATCCTACGTGATTATGATGCTAGTGATCCTGGACGTAGATAGGCTACTACGCCTATCCATGTAAATATAATCATGTGTATTAATATAATTTGGCATCATTTCGCGTCGATTGACTCATATGGAAAAGAGATAGGGGGGCCTACTCCACTGAAAAAGGGAAAATGGGGTAAGTCATAAGTCTTAGGAAATATTTTATAATATTTCTGGGAAAAGCATATTGTCATATATATTTTGTTTTATCCTAAGTTCTCAATGATAGGGAACGAGTCACCAAGTGGCTTAAACCTACTTTTGAAAGTGACAAGTATCAAGTGGAAGGAATGCAATATATATTGTTGGACATAGTGTATTTTGGGGTACTACTGTATTATTGCATGGAGGATTGGGGGAAGCAATTCATGTTGCAGGCTCTTGTGTGCAGAAGGGGGTCGGATTGTATGGAAAATCAAATCATTACCTTATCTGGAAAGAGAAGCTTATAAAGAGTTGTGGGACTACATCCAAAGTTTCACCGGCGAAGATTCGGGTTGACAGACCATGAGCAGTTTCTTTGGGTGAGAGATTGGCTTTTGTGGAGTGGTTTTCAGACTCATAGGCATACTCTCTAGGTGAGAGTTTTGCTAAGAGTTTTTCCCTAGTGAATTGAGCATTAGTCACAAGGCTCATGGACTTCCTGTCTGACCTGTTGTTGGTAACCTTGGGAAGGGAAGTGGGGTAGCCGAAGAACGATTGAGAAGAGAAGGGGCACACATCCTTGGGTGTGACAAATGCATGGGGAATGAGGACCTATGGTATAGTTGTATTAGCTGACACTTAGGACTGGAAATTCTATTAAGTTCCAGACCACAACTTGTCGCTAGGACCCTTTTTACCCTAGTGGAGTTGAGCCCCGGATCGGGGGTGAACTTTTGTTGAATACTTATGAGAAACAACGTCTATGGTTGGGAGGAACATCTGAGTCAAGATCATAGTTGGTGACTTTCATTCAAGATAAGTGTTTTGTTTGTACTTTTCTTTTTTATGGTGTGCATTTTTATCAATGTTTGACATGGATTAAACTCTTGTATTTGTTGCATACAAGTATTTGTTTTTATTTGGTTTAATGTTGCTTGTGCATATAAGTATGGTGTTTTTAGCCTTTAATTGTAGTTGTGCATGAGTATGTCAATTGTTGGTAACTTTTCCCCTTAAGTTGACTCTGCGATTTTGATTATGAGCCATCAAGACGAGGATTGAGTGGTTGGGTGTGCAAGATTGTATCATGTGTGCTTCAAAGGGTGTAACTCATGTGTGTGTGGTTAAGGAATTAGACCCTGCGCATAGTAATAACAAAAGTGGTGCATGATGATCAGGTGGTTGTGCACACATTTGTACTGTGTAGTCAATATGTTGGTGCATGCAGTTGTTTGATTTAATTATGTTGCTTAAGGTTGTATTAAAATAAAAAAATTCTTCCATTGTTACAAGTTGTGTAAAGCAACTCAATCTTGGGTTGAGTGTGTTACTTTAAGAGATACTATGTGGATTGTGTTTAAAGTAGATTATGCGTAGTGTACTTTTAGAGTAACATGACTTAGTAGCATGATGGGGACATTACAGATTGGTATCAGAGCTTTGTCAAAGTGTTTTATGGAGTAGCATGGCCCATCTTGGGTGGTTGTGGATGTTACAAATTGATATTGAAGCACTGTGTAAGGTGGTAACGAGACGCAGTGGGAGACTGGGTATGTTACACCTATAGATTTTAACCTTGTACAATATTTACTGCAAACAAATTTTTAGAAAAAAAACAAAAAAGATACAATGGCAAATACAAACATTACACAAAGATTTTTCCCCTGGAAAACCAAACCGGGAAAACCATCATATTCTATATTCATTCATAGTGATACATTGTTTACAACACAATATACATATAGGAGCCAGTGGAATCCAAAACCCTAACCCAATGAATTGGATTAGTAAACAACCCTAATTCCTTAATCGGAAATAGAAAACCATCGACAAAGAAACCATGTGTCAAAAAACCACCGAAATATGTGACATGTTTCCCGAGGAAGAAATATTTTTCTTGGGGGTGCTTCCCCCAAACCCCCGCACAGGGGGATTCATCCCCCAAGGGGGGGCCTATTGACCCCCTCCTCAAACCCCCCTGTGCACCGGGTGAAACACAAACACTATTGCTCGTGCAAAGAATATAACACATACCTAACATTCTCCCACTTATTGTTTTCTTTGCATACAGAGGGGTTACAGGGCTACATAGTCAACAATCTAGGGAATTAATGCCTATGGATCCTCTACACCAAGAGAAATTCTCAGTGCTCAAAGACTTTGTTAATGAATCTGCAACATTTTTCAAAGTGTCCACCTTCATCAACAATACTTTCTTTTCTTCAATCACGTCTCTCACAAAGTGATATTGAATATCAATATGATTTGTCTTTGAATGATAAGACGGGTTCTTTGCCAGAAAAAATGCACTTTGATTGTCACAATTTATCGTTACAGATTTCTATACCAACCCAATACCTGAACACAATCTTTGTAACCATACTGCTTCCTTATTTGCATGAGTGGTTGCCATGTATTCAACTTTTGTAGTTGAAAGTGCCACTACATCCTATCTTTTTCTCATCCAACTTATTGCTCCTCCAAACAGGTTAAACACATACCCACTTGTAGATATCATATGATCTAGATCTCCAGCCCAGTTTGCATCCACAAATCCATGTATATCCACCACTCTGTCCAATCCCGGTCTTCCTTGGTAGCACAATCCATAGCTAGCAGTGCCACGCAAATACCTTAAAACCCTTTTTTACTATTGTTTAATGCTCCTTCCCTGGTTTTGACATATACCTTCTCAAAAATCCCACTGCATGTGCAATGTCCAGTCTAGTACAGACCATTGCATACATCAAACTTCCAACTACACTCGCATATGGAACACGAGACATGTCCTCCTCCTCTTGCTGTGTCTTGGGACATTGATCCACAGATAACTTTACACCAATATGAATAGGAACCTTTTCCAGTTTACATTCTTTCATATTAAACCTCTGCAATATTGTCTCGACATATTTTCTCTGATTTAACCAGAGTTTCCTCTTTTTCCGATCTCTTTTAATTTCCATGCCCAAAATGAAATTTGAAGCACCGGGATCCTTCATGTCAAATTTAGAGGACAATTGAGTTTTCACATCCCAGATAATCTCCTTGTTGTTTCCTATCAGCAACATGTCATCCACATACAAGACCAAATAAATCAAATGATCACCAATTAATTTAAAATACACATAGTGATCATCTTTGCTTCTTTTGAAGCCAAGTCCCAACATATAAGTATCAAATTTTTGATACCACATCCTTGGTGATTGTTTTAAACCATACATGGAATTTTTTAGCGTGCATACCAGCTCCTTCTTTCCCTTCACAACATAACCTTTTGGTTGTTTCATATAGATTTTTTCTTCCATATCCCCATGTAGGAATGTTGTCTTCACATCCATTTGTTCTACTTCAAAATCAAATGCAGCAACAACAGATAAAAAAAATATTATAGAGTCTACCTTGGCAACAGGAGAAAAAATCTCACCAAAATCAATTCCCTCAACCTGGGAATAACCCTTTTCTATTAACCGAGCTTTGTATTTCTCCACTTTTCCTTCTGCATTCAACTTCTTTTTAAATACCCATTTTCTGCCAATGGGATTTCTTCCAGTCGGAAACTCCAGTAGATCCCAAGCCTCATTCTTCTCCAAAGATGCCATTTCTTCGTCCATGGCCCTTTTCCAGAGATTTACATCCTCTGGATCCACTGGCTCCCTGACAGTTCTAGGATCATCATCAGTAATAGACAAAGAAAAATTTGAACAGAAATCAGATGGAGTATACCTTTCCGATAACCTTCTTTCTCGAACCGATCTCCTCAATAATGGAGTATGAGAATCTTCTTCTTTTGATTCTTTTTCTTCTGTAGAGTCTAACTCGTAATCCTTTAAATCAAACTCTATTTTATCTGGTTCTTCCTTACTTGGCAGGACTTCCTGTTTAACAACATTCTTCATTTCTATAAATACCACATCTCGGATATACACTACCTTCTTAGTTTCTGGGTTCCAAAGCTTATAACCTTTGAGACTATCTTTATATCTAATAAAGATACACTTTCCGGCCTTCTTATATAGCTTACTCTTGTTTTCCTTTAGAACATGAACATATGTGTCACAACCAAATACCTTGAGATATGTGAGAGAAGGTTCCTTACCAGTCCATACCTCTTGTGGAGTCTTGTCATCCAACACTAATGAGGGTGATCTGTTGACCAGGTAACATGCAGTACCCATTGCCTCTGCACATAATTCTTTCCCTNAACCAAATACCTTGAGATATGTGAGAGAAGGTTCCTTACCAGTCCATACCTCTTGTGGAGTCTTGTCATCCAACACTAATGAGGGTGATCTGTTGACCAGGTAACATGCAGTACCCATTGCCTCTGCACATAATTCTTTCCCTGACCCGACACCACTGAGCATGCACCTTTCTTTTTCCATCAATGTCATGTTCATCCTTTCTGCAATTCCATTCTGTTGAGGTGTATATGGAGTAGTCTTCTTCCTTGATATACCACACTTCTTACAGAATTCTTCAAATTCATTCCCATAGAACTCTCCGCCATTATTTTTCCTCAACACATTAATTATTTTCTTTGTTTGATTCTCAACAAGAGCCTTAAACTCTTTAAACCTATCAAAGACTTTGGATTTCTTATTGAGGAAATATATCCAAGTATTTCTCGAGAAGTCATCTATAAATGAGACATAGTACACAGATTCTCCCAATGATGGGACTGACACAGGTCCAAAAACATCATTGTGAACTAGCTGTAAAATTCCTTCTTCCCTCATTGCACCAAAGGGGAATCTTACTCGATTCTTCTTCCCATATAGATAATGTTCACAGAAGTCAAAATCCAGAGAGCAGTTAGACATACCTTCAATCATACCTTTACCCTGTAGTAGTCAAATACCCTTCTCTCCGATATGCTCCAGTCTTTGTTGCCGCAACATAACCTTTTCTCCAGAGAATGTAGGAGTTCTTTCTTATTCAACTCCAATATCAGGAACAATGGAACTATTACACCCATCACTAATAGTGCTTCCTTGCAGCTTATACAGAGTTCCAAATAGAACTCCCTTCAGTAACACCATTGCTCCTCGAAACATCCTACAAGTTTCCTTTTCAAATATTATTTTTACCCCTGCATCGTCCATTTTTCTTATAGATATCAAATTTATATCCAAACCTAGGATGTGCAGAACACCGGGAAGTGTTCTAATCCTTCCATCTATGAGCCTCAACTTGAATTTTCCTCATCTTATGATTCTATTTTTCGAATCATCACCTAAGAAAACATTACCTCCATCATACCTTTCATATTCACAGAACCACTCCCTGTGGGGAGTCATATGAAAGGATGCACCTAAGTCAACCAACCATTCCTCATGATATGCATGTGTTCTTGAAGAAGCCAACTACACATCCCCTCCTTCTTCCTTGGAGGTCTTTTCTTCTGTAGAAGGAGGTTCTTCAGATCCCTTATTTTTCTCAACTTTGGATATACATTGCTTCTTGTAGTGCCCTTCTTTTCCACATCTCCAACATACCTTTACAAACTTTCCGGGAGATTTAGATATACTCTTACACTTATATCTCCCACTTGAGAACTTAGATCTATTTATTTCCGAGGAACACCCTCTTGCAAATAATGTGTCTGTGCTCTGTCCTTCCATATTCTTTCCTCTCACCTCCTCTGACAACAAGGATTAGACTACTTCATCAAACTTCAAGGCAATTGTATTACTACCTATGGCCACAACCAGACTATCCCATGAGTCTAGTAAAGAACACAATAAACTGATACATTTATCTTCATCTGAAATTTTAATCTCAACATATACTAATTGACTTACCACAGTATTGAAGGCGTTCAAATGCTATGCCACTGAGTCTCCATCGCTCATCCTCGGGTTATAAAGATTCTTTCTTAGGAATAGTTTATTTACTAGGGAATTAGATTGATACAACTTCCCCAAATTTTCCCATAAATCCTTGGTTGTAGCTTCCTCTGACATATTCAGTAATACTGGACCTGAGAGACACAATCAGATTGTGCTCTTTGCCTTCCGATCATCTTTTGAAGTTCCTGTAGGTGCAGTACCTGGATCTACTATGATCCATTGATCTCTGTCCACCAACAAATCTTCCATCTTGAGCTTCCATAGCTCAAAAATTTTCCCATTAAAATTCTTGATCTCCATCTTTGAATTGCTTTCCATTTATTTTCACCAGAAAAATAAATACCATAGATCTCCCACTGTAACAAGGCTTATCACAATCTCGAGCCAAACCCTTGACCACAAAGGCATCCCCTGAAGCCAAAAAATCTCTTATACCAAATGTAGATTTTAACCTTGTACAATATTTACTGCAAACATATTTTCAGAAAAAGAACAGAAAAGATACAATGGAAAATACAAACATTATACAGATATTTTTCCCCTGGAAACCCAAACCGAGAAAACCAAAAAATATACATATAGGATCCAGCAGCATCCAAAACCATAACACAATGACTTGGATTAGTCAACAACCCTAATTCCTTAACTAGAAATAGAAAACCATCGGCAAAGAAACCATGTGCTAAAAAAAACCACCTAAATATGTGACACATTTCTCGAGGCAAAAAAAAATTCTCAAGGGCGCTTCGCCCCCCTGCACCCCCCACCCTCAAACTCCCCTGCATGCCTGGTGAAACACAGACACTACTACTCGTGCAAAGAATATAACACATACCCAACAATACCTCTTCTATTATCCTCCAACTTAGATCCTTCTCTCTACACTTGTTAGTCAGGTTTCTATCATTTCTTATGATTAATAATTTCATTCCTGATTAAATAACCAATTAATGATCATTTACCTCTCCTGATTTACCTCATGTTGCAGTCATAACTAAGTTTGTTTGTGTCACCAACTAGCTTTCATTGCACATATCATACCAGCTTGTTTACTTTGTACTTCTTGATTTTATGAATAACCATTATCATGAAAGTGTCATCTATCATCAAATGGGTTAATTGCAACTTCTATAAGAATTTATGTGGAAATGAATTGCATCTTAGAAGGAAATTGGTCCTCCCAGCTCCTAAACAGGGTCAAGTGCTCCAAACACTAGTTGATTGTTTTCATGGATTTATATTTTTGAGCCAATGATAGATGAACTTAGCTCAATGGATGGATCAAGAGCCTGCATAACATAGATAACACATGAACTCATAGAAATGGATTCAGGAAGAGAAAAAGCAAGAACGAGACCCAAAGTTTCATTAAAAAACACCTATGCTTGCAATTTTTGGGCATTTGTCGAAGTGCATTTTTCATCCCTGGAATAGGCCAACAGTATGATTTACATTATTATGATTCCAATATAACTAATGAAATCAAAATCTGAGTCCCGGAAGTGCCAAAATAATCGTTAGGGATTTCTCACCCAAATAAGCCTCAATAGTGGTGACATCAATGGAGTGTTTGAATGGCATTGTCATTTATCTCACCGAAATCGTCTCCCTACACGCTTCACATTACAAAGAAAAATACCCCAATTAGACATTGTATAATCAAGTTATGAACCTTCAAAATTTTCCACAACAAGGTAATCGATCAGTCTCATCCATTCCACATCTACATGCAAATTTAAGTTTGGTTTAACACAATCATTCTAGAAAAAGGTTGAATATTTTAATTATTAATAAGTTAAAATTCATTTAACAAATGATTAAATAGATTAAAAAACATAAGGGGAAGGGGTTTCATTTAATCTCAAACTTGAAGGTTTGTAACGACAAAGGAAACTGACCTTAAACCCAAAACATTAACCACGTGGAGTATGGAGGGGGTAGACCATGCACCTCCCCTTCCAACCCACCAACACCTTGATTAAAAGAAAATATATATAATATATAATATCACCCACATGCGCATTGATATAAAATACCTTTTCACCTTCACGATTCAATTAGAGGATTTTCACACCTGAAGTAGTTGCTAGGAACTTCGTTGAACTTGACTAGAGTAGTTTTTGGGAACTTTGCTGACCTTACCCGGAAAAATTGACAACCTGGTGTATGGGAAAACAAGGTTCGAATAGTTTATTGGCCATGAGTGCGTTGATTTGTGAGTTAGGTAGTAAAGGTGGAGAGGGGAGTGGGGCATGGTCCACGACTCCCCCTTCTTTATAATTTATTCAAGGTGGACTGGGGAGAGGGCATGGCCATGCTAATACCTTCCTCTTTTTGTTTAATACATGATTAACTCATCGACACATATGAAGTGGGAGGGTGCTTATGTTAAAACATTTACTTAATAAACCAACTCATGATGTCATAAGTAAGTTTGGTGGGAGGGTGCTTATGTTAAAACATTTACTTAATAAACCAACTCATGATGTCATAAGTTTGGAAGGTGAGGTATAGTGGAAGTGTGGGGATTGGTATTCCCCATTTCTAGGGATAATTAAGGAGATGATGTCTTGAGGCCCTCAGGTTTCAGAAATGGAGTACCAAGAGGTAAATGAGTAGGCAGGGGCCCCTATCATACCACACATCATCATATGATCGATGGAAACAATATCCATGATCCAGAAGGATCTTCATAGTCGACACATTTTTAGTCGGCCTCAAATACTGCCAACATTGTCCAGTCAACAAAGAGTTCACACTGAGCTTTCCGATGCATTTTGAATTAATTCAATTGGAATTCACATGCTAGAGATATGTCTTGTTGATATTTAGGGGAAAAATGGCATTTGTAAAATGTTTAATACATGAGATAGGGTTCTCATAATTATGTATTTTTCATTATTAAAAAGGGATTATTTGGTGCAAAGTCATGTTGGCTTTCAATCCCTTGACTCAAGGAGAGTCCTAAGGAAAGTTGAGATCTTCATGGACGGTTGAGAGATATTCTCAAACCAATCCCTTGAGATATTCCAAGATCCTAATTTAGGGGATCCTGAGAGATATTATCTCCATGAAAATACTGTTGTGGTTGAGATGGAGATGTTATATAAACCCTTCTTGGGGGTCAAGAAGGAGGAGGAAAAAAAGGAAAAATCTMGTGGAAAGCTTATTGATTCAGAGGATGTCTTTGTAAAGGAGAAACATGTTGTAGGCTTGTTTATGTAGCCCTTTTRAAGCAGAATCAATAAAGCAGATTCATGGGATTCATGAATCTGGAGATGTAGCCAGGGGTCTGGTGAACTTGAACTTCGTTATCATATTGTTGTCAATGTTGTATGTATGATTTTGATGCATTTTCACTTGGCTAAGTAGAGTTTTGTTTTATAAACATACACAATAGTTTAACAGTTTTATGTGATTATTTCCTTAATGAAACATGGTTGATTAATCAAATTTCCCTTATTCACATGCAATTTCGTGAACTGGTTTGACCAGTTTTGCATATTGTGAATATCACCATGGGCAAAGGAACGAAGCAAGTGTGGATTAAAGAGTTGGAAGAAATCAACCAGTGCATTCCAGAAGAGAATGCAGAGCTCAAAAGGCTTCTACAAGTTGCAGAAGAGGAGAAGTGGATATCATTCTTGCATAGCCAAGATTAAATGAAATGTCGGGAGGTAATGCAGCTCTTCGAACAACACTTTTAAAACTGATTGATAAGTATGAATTATATGGACAATTTGCATACCCAAAGCATCACAGGAAATCAGATGTTCCAGAAATTTACCGTCTTGCTGCAAAAACAAAGGGTGTGTTTATTAATCCATCTCTTGTGGAACCTTTTGGTCCCACTCTCATTGAGGCAGATGCACATGGTTTACCGATGGTAGCTACAAAGAATGGAAGGCCAGTGGACATACGCACATCTCTATGTAGGATGAGGCATCCTCAGTGGCAGACTAACACTCTAATGGATACTACTATGGAGGTGGAATCGATGGGTGATTCCCTAAAGGATTTTCTGGACATGTCTCTTCGGCTTTCAGTTGATGGCGATAAATATTTCGTCAATGGCTATCTGGATAATTCTGTCGAAGTTGACAAACTTCTGGCTGCAAAGGGCGTTCCAGAATTATATAATCGGGTAAAATGAGTTTTGGATAAACTGAAAAGGGAACCACCATCTTCTACTACTGAGGAAACTGAACCTAAGCCTGATGTAAATGACCCAAGGGCTCCGACGAATAATGTGATGGCCTCAAACCAGTATCCTGCACTGGGAAAGAAGAGGAAACTTTCTGTTATAGTTATGGAGTGCTATGATGACAATGGTAATGTATCTCCCCGCATGTTGGAAATCATTCGGGAGATATTCAAATTTGTGCGTTCTGATGCAACAACAAGATTTGTTGGTCTTGTACTATCAACTGCATTGAAAATTCATGAAACTCTGGGGATGTTGAACTCTGGAAATGTATAGCCTCATGAATTTGATGCTTTAATTTGTAGCAGTGGGAGTGAACTTTACTATCCAGCAATTCATCCACTTTCTAAACCCTTGTTGAATCCTTGACAACATATGCAAGGCCATGCTCTTAACCAGAATTGCGAGACCTTGATTGGTCTGTGTGCATGTGTCCCCGCTGCAACATATTCTGCATATATGCCGCAGATGGGCGCACTGATATGGAATAGTGATCCGATCTTGTCATCAAACAATGGGACCGATGCACAGTGATCAAGAGAAGATCCCATACCATTCCAGAGGAGGCTCCCACGTGTTATAACCACTTGGAGTTCAAGTATGACTATGGACACCATACTCCCTCGCCATCCTACGATCTTAGTCATTCTCTTCTGTTGTTGCAATGGGTCTGATGATGAACTCTCACTCCTTCGACCCTCATGGTTTCATAAGGTCAAGTGATCGAATCCCGTGGCAGATCCGATGGACGAGGATCCTCACAACTGGTGGTGCAAAGGCTGGAGCAGCGTCAAGCATGCCGAAGAATGGTCGTAATCCATAATTGAGGACGCTGGGAGCTGCTGCAGCGGACCCAAATTGAAGTACTTTTCCCAAAGGACGAAGAACGATGGAAAAACGAATTGTAGTTCCCAACCATCGAGGTTTCAGTATGATCCTCTCCGTTACGAGCTCGATTTCCTTTTTCTCTGGGATCTCGTTATCAAAGTTCTTGAGGAAATTATCAAATTGGTATATTGCTCATCGAATTGATCCCAAATGGGCGCATTATTGCAGTGAAGACCAGCGTATCAAGATCGGTTAAGATTGCATTTATATCCTCCTTAACTGTGCCGACGACTCGAGTTTATACGTGGCCAAAAATCGCGCCAACAATATTTTATGCCACGTTTTGTACAACAAACATGTTTCTGCTGCATTGAAGAAAGGAAAATTTATTGAATATAGGTGTGCGTGTTTGTATCACCAACGACATACCAGATCCTTGTACTGGAAATTGCGTTTGTAATATTTTCTTGCTTGAGAAGATAACCTGCAGAGGAAGATGCTCGTTGTGAGAAGCGTGTATGAAAGAGTCAATTGATAACTTATGGAAACTCAATTTTCTATCAGCAGATTAAAAAAACTCTATACATTGATATTTCTACATTACGAGATTTCCCATCAACCGAGTNACCTGCAGAGGAAGATGCTCGTTGTGAGAAGCGTGTATGAAAGAGTCAATTGATAACTTATGGAAACTCAATTTTCTATCAGCAGATTAAAAAAACTCTATACATTGATATTTCTACATTACGAGATTTCCCATCAACCGAGTTGAGACTCGAAATTTTGGTTGCCAATCTCAGTGCAGATCAGACTTCGATGAGTTCGAAGTGGAGATCACATTCTTACTGGAATGGAGATGAGGGTTTATGATTTCTTTGGATGTCAACATGTTGTGGTTACTGTGTTTATTACTAGTCACAATCATTTTATAAAAGTGGTTGATAGTGTCATTAGTTTGAAAATGTGAAAAATGAGGTTAATTTGCTTATATCAACCACTTTTATAAAGTGGTTGTTGCTAGTTAAAACAGGGCATGCCTTGGGAACTACCATTAATATATTAATACATTTAATTAATATAATAATTTAATATATAACTTTAAATTTAATATATAATAAGAAATGTATAAATTAAAATATTAATTGATTGATAAATCTATTAAAGTATTAATGTATAAATGTAACATATTAATTGATTAATACAATAATAATGTAATGTATTAATGTATTTACTGTATTTAGTAATACCTTACATTAGTGTATAATGTATTACATTAATGTAAATATAATACATTAAAATGTTAATGTAAAATACATTAATGTGTAATATATTAATAAGTTAAAGTATTCATAAATTACAGTGATGTGTAATGTAACATTAATATAATATATAATAAACATTTATAAATGAAAGTAGTAATTTACATGTGTGTCTAATGTAATATATTAAATGACTCATAGATAAATAATGTAATGCATTAATTAATTAATTAATACATTGATAATGTAATAATACACTAATAAATAAATACATTAAATATATCAATAAATGCATTAAATGCATTAAACAA